>JAFVLL020033623.1:0-79154 GCA_021397915.2 Tor tambroides | reverse complement strand
CTGAAGAAAAAAAGACACCTACATCTTGGATGCCCTTGGGGTAAGCTGATAGATATCAAATTTTAATTTCAAAGTGAACTATCCCTTTAACATTATAGCTGTGATGTGGACTTTATTGTCGTAGAATTAGAATGATTTTCTTTTTTAACTTTTTCGTTCACAACAAGAATGAGAACTAAAAAGATAGCTGTAACAATGACTACATTAGCATCCACACCAATGGATGATAACTTTACGATATTTTTTTTTTAATATATAAGCGCACTGTAGTTTAGTTTTCTTGCCTGCCACGTTAAATACTTGAGCTCTTTAAAGTCAAATGGATTCTGATTAGTTGTCAATGTTTTATCATGCATCACTTGGGGGAAAATGTTCTGTGTCATAGAATTCAAACGATTTTTAAAACTTTATCGTTATCACCTCTTGTGTGAACGGCCCAGTACTCATTTCTGGCCTTCCAGTGGTGTGCGATACAGGTTCGTACCCTATGGATAAAGTTCTCAACCATGTTGAATTTTCAATCCTCTGTCCTTTCAATTCAGTTCATTTTTGCGTCACAGTATAGGGCACCTTTTAAATGCACTTTACTAGAGAGGTTAATATACTCTTTTGTCCTATTGTTGCCATTTTATTTTACTAAAATAAGACTTTTGTTCCCAAACCTAGTGAGCTACCATGCTGTCTGCTGTCTAAATCAGCAGCTGCCTTCTCCTATGAGAGATCAAACATCAGTGACAGGAATCTTGCATTAGCATGTTGCTAAGCTAACACAGTAGCTACTGTCACAATAGTGTTTATTGATGAGGTTTCAGTATTGAGTGAAATTTAAGTATTTATATTTAACATTTCTTTTGACTTGTCCTCCATCTTGGATTGATTTTTCAAGCAGTGTACTCTGGGATTGTCTTTTCTTTGAAAGTTACTTGCAGTGCTGTTTTAAAGTTTGGCTAAACAAGGTATCCTGGTTGCCATCCTTCACAACTTGTCTGAAATGCTATCTAGGTAGGTAGCTCACTAGGTTTAAGCTTTCAGACATTAGATTTGGAAAAAACTGAAATCTTTTTTGCTCTTATTTTTTTTCTATTTGTGATTGTTTTTGTTTTCTAACATTTGCTGCGAACATTGCGCACAATCACAACTTTACCAAGTTTGTTTTATATTATTCTGTGTCACCTCTGCCTTTAAGAGTAAATCAAAAGGTAGTTGCTGTTACTAGCATCAGATATAGTATAATCTGGGTCGGTTCCATCTTATGAGAAAGTCTTATAAGATGCCAACATATTAACATTAATATTTACCGTAGGTGACTCTAACTGCTGTCCAGTAATAATAAGCAAATATTGCAAGTCTATTCATATGTTGGTAAATCACATTTTAACACTAGTTTCAGAAAAGTATATAAGATGGACCAATATTATTATAGAGTTCATAGGAATCAAATATATGTAACATTTTATGACTATGCTGTATGTAAAAAGTAAGACAGTGACAATAGTTTGAGTAGTAAAAGCTGTGTAGTTATGACTACAATCTTTAAAAATAAAAGAAAAAAGAAGTGGTTTAATGGTCTGAAGTCTGTGAACAATATTACTAAAATAAGGGAAACTCTTATTTTTCTGGAGTACCTCTCTCTTTCTCTTGCTATATATCTATATATATTTTTACAGTTGACCTTTAACATTGTGAAGTTATTATTATGTTGTGAACGAATGCTGTTATTTTTTTTTGCTGAGCAAATGTGAGGTCTATTCAATATTTTGCCTTATTGTTATAATGTCCAGTAGTTTTAATTCCTTTCGTTATTGTTGTTAAAGGACTGTAGTGCTCCTTTACTATAGTGATACTGCTATGAATGTGATTTAGTCCAAGTGAGAAATAAATGCAACTGCAATGCAACTGAAAATGTGCTTCAAGTGTGTTTGTCTCGTTATTGTCAATTGCCACATGCAGAAGATGATGAATCCTTAAAGAGACAGTTCATCCAAAAATGAGAATTGTCATTTTATTTAAAAAGTTACAAACCTGTATGAGTTTTTCTTTTGTGGAACACAAAACATCTTTAGTACTTTTTTTTGGTGATTTTTGGGGTCCTTTTGAGACCTTGACAGTTCCAGTCCCCATCCACTTCCATTGTATGGAAAAGAGCAGCTTGAACATACTGCTAAACAGCTCCTTTTGTATTTCTCAGAGGAAAGAAAGTTAGATAGGTTTGGAACTATTCGAGGTTGAATAAAATGAAGACATCATACTTGTGGGAAATATTTATTCCTTTAAAGGAATAGTTCACCAAAAAATGAAAATTTGCTGAAAATGTACTCGCCCTCAGGCCATCCAACATAAAGATGATGAAGATGAGTTTGTTTGTTCATCCGAGCAGATTTGTAGAAATGTAGCATTACATTCACAAGTAATCCACACCACTCGAGTCCAACAATTAACATTTTATGAAGTGAAAAGCTGGATATTTGTGAGAAACAAACCCATCATTAAGATGTTTTTAACTCCAAACTGTTGCTTTCAGCTAAAATATGAGTCCTGTATCCATACCATTGCTTTCTCCAGTGAAAAAGTTGCCGTGTGGATTACTTATGATGTTTTCATCAGCTGTTTGGACTCTTATTCTGACGGCACCCATTCGCTGCAGAGGATCCATTGGTGAACAAATGATAAGGTGAATAAATTTCTCCAAATCTGTTACGAGAAACGAACTCATCTACATTTTGGATAGTCTTATGTACATTTTCAACAAATTTGGATGAAGTATTTCCTTAACTTTAAGGCAGATGAGTGACTAGAGAAGGGTGGATCGCTTTTCAACCAACATTCACGGATGCATCACTGCAGTGCAGTGACCAGACAAAGCAGTCAACCGGATATCATAGTGTACATATTCAATTACATACACTTTAAATGTTGGGAAACCCAAACTGAGGACTCTGTACAGGTTATATCCAGATAAACATTCTGTCCTTTTATCATTATTTAAACTATATCTTCATCATGTTAGGTCTTATAGTTTACTGTTCAGAATACTTGAATGGAAAGGTAAGGCATTGATAGACTTTCCAACTAAGGACAGTCTGTCCTCTCCATTACAATGTCTGACTGGTGTGTATAGCACAAGATTTGGATTTCCTGTGTGGAAACACTGCTCTAAAGACAAGACTCGCATTTGGGAAGACTTGTCCAGGTCGTAGCAAGTGAGCTGCATTCTGATAAGACATCCTGTGCTGCGCCTGACGGTTCCGGAATATGAATTTCAACAAGAAAGAGCAATGGTGACCTAAAGGTAAGACCTCTAGTGGTCAAAAAGAGTAGTGTAGTTCATTATTCGACAATATTATGTAATCATTACAGCCTTGTTTTTACTTTGTTCTGTTAATTCCTGATGGTACAACCCTCTTGCTAACACACTGTAACCTTGTTGATTTATTGCAAAATTGCTTCGCTGCATGTAAACGCTTTTCAGAACAGGTTTGCAACAATTACTTCAGTGCCTCAGGTTCCTTTTAAGTGCCTTTGTAATAATACAAACTGTCTTGGCTGTAATTACGGTAAGGCACTGTTTTCTTTTGCGGCAATAATAATTGTTAAATCATGTGAACAAAACATTTATTGACAATTAATGATCTATGAGGCCATTCAACCTTTCTTTAAAATCCTCTGAAGCAAGGAAAATAAATGTCATGTGGTAAAAGGCACATTTTCTGGTGTGACTAGGAGTTCATAAATGTAACCTTGAAGTAGCCTCCAGTTCTCAATGGCAGCTTTTCACTTAATCATTAATGAAATCTGTGAAATATCACTCTGGTCTCAGTCATTTGTTTTCAGAGGGTCACAGAAGGATACTGATCCCAGCTTTCATTTTGCTTTCATTTTATTTTGTGTTTCTTGTCTTTTCTTCTTAAATATAAAAATGGTGTTAGCAATTATATAAATTATAATTAATATGAATTGTATATTTTAAGTTGTATTTATTTTGTTATTTTATTTACATAATTTATTTATTTTTCACTTTTAACTTTACTTATACAGGACAGTAGGGAAATTCTGGAAGCCCGTCTTCTGCCATGGGACAGAAATATTAAAAAAGATAACTGTGACTTTTTATCTCACAATTCTGGCTTTCTTTTTTGCAAATTCAAGTTTAAATTTCACAATTCAGTTGTTTTTGTTTTTCCCCGCTATAGAATAAAATGTATTAAAAAGGTAATTGTGACTTTTTATCTAACAGTTCTGACATACTTATCCTAATTGCAAAATTTCTTCTTCTTCTTCTGAAGTCTGAATAGTGAGGTACAAACTCAGAATTGCAAGAAAAAAATTGTGAGATTAAAAAGTTCTAACCACGTTTTTATTATTTTTTCATATCCTATGATGGAAACAAGCCTCCACAGAGAGAAAGTACGAGCCTGGACTCGAACTCTGGTCACCCAAATTGCAACCACGTGATATGTTGGAGCGTCGACCATAATTTCCACAATGTGGCTTGCCATGTAAACTCACTTTTTTGCTTTGGACATGTTTTTCTTTCATTTATGGTTTATAGATTTGCATGTAAACAGGTTATAAGGAGATCATTTTTGCCCACCATACAATATTCAAAACTACAGTTGAAGTCAAAAGTTTACATACACCTTGCAGAATCTGCAAAATGTTGATTATTTTACCAAGTAAGAGGGATCATACAAAATGCATGCTATTGTTTATTTAGTACTGACCTGAATGAGATATTTCACATGAAAGATGTTTACATATAGTCCACAAGAGAAAATAATAGTTGAATTTACAAAAATGACCCTGTTCAAAAGTTTACATATACTTGATTCTTAATACTGTGTTGTTACCTGAATGATCCACAGCTGTTTTTTTTGTTTGTTTGTTTGTTTAGTGATAGTTGTTCATGAGTCCCTTGTTTGTCCTGAACAGTTAAACTGCCTGCTGTTCTTCAGAAAAATCCTTCAGGTCCCACAAATTCTTTGGTTTTCCAGCATTTTTGTGTATTTGAACCCTTTCCAACAATGACTGTATGATTTTGAGATCCATCTTTTCACACTGATGACAACTGAGGGACTCATTTGCAACTATTACAGAAGATTCAAACACTCACTGACACTCCAGGAGGAAAAACCATGCATTAAGAGGCGGGCCGTGAAAACTTTTGAACAGAATGAAGATGTGTATATTTTTCTTCTTTTGCCTAAATATCATATTTTTTCATATAGTACTGCCCTTCAGAAGCTACAGAAGATACTTACATGTTTTCCAGAAGACAAATTAAGTTAAATTTACCCTGATCTTCAAATTCAAAAAGTTTTCACCCCCCGGCTCTTAATGCATGGTTTTTCCTTCTGGAGCATCAGTGAGCGTTTGAACTTTCTGTACTAAATAAACAATAACATGCATTTTGTATGATCCCTGTTACTTGGTAAAATAATCAACATTTTGCAGATGCTGCAAGGTGTATGTAAATTTTGACTTCAACTGTATATAAGAACATAGGCCTTGAGGTTATGGCATTATGAACTCTTTGACAAGCTATGTTTAATTTCTTTTTGTACTGTGTTACCTGTGGAGTAGTTGTGCATGTATGTGTGTGTTTAGACTTTCAGAAGAGAGTTTGGTTTTTGAAAGGAAAATTTAAAGGTAGCAATAACTATTGTTTAAGTGGACCTGCCATATTGTGTTTTAAACAGATAGCAAGACAGATTTTGATTGTAATTTTATCACTGTTCACCTCCTTAACCATCATACAGGACATCTTGCTGGTCAGGTGTTTCTCAGTTATGAAGTTGGTCAGCTTCACGCCTCCATCGTCATGTGGTGCTTTCCATGCCATTCTGATGCATTACCCTCCATTCTCAAACTTGACTTTACCCTGGGGTGCATGGTTTAGGACGATCTTAGCAAACAGAACAAGTTCAATGACCCAAAACTGTACAGTTATGATGAAGCCACAGTACAAATATAGTCTGATGATCAGATTCAGACCCACAGAATCTCAATCATTCTTTATACTCACCAGTCATCAATTATCCAGACTAGCGATTTTCTTCCAGCATCAGTGAAACAAATTGTTCTGTCAGTGTATGTGATTGATGTTAAAGGGAAATTCTGCCATCATTTAGGATACTTATTCAAAAGAATGATTCGTTCACGAACTGGACATCACTGTGGACCGTTTGTCTGAGGCTCTGAATTACGGTAATAATGTTATAATGTTCAGTTTCTTGCACAGACCGATTGATTCACTTCATAAGACCTCAATAGGTCAAAGGTATTAATTCTGTGTTCCTTGATATGCTTTTTTGACTCTCAAAGTGACGGTAGCCGTTGATTTGCATTTCATGAATTGCCAAGGAACACGGTTTCATCTAAAAATCTTCTTTACTGTTCTACTGAAGATAAAATGTCATGTTGGATCACATGAGTGTGAGTAAATTAACAGCACATTTTCATGTTTCAAGTGTTTTGCACTCACAGTTTCATCAGGAAATGTAAAAATCTAGTAGTTTTGCATTATGCATGACAGTAAAAAGCCATATGGATGAATCTAACATCTGCCGTCTTCTTGATTTCCTTGAGGAGTCTTGTTCAGCACAGATGTGCTCGTATCTTTCTCATCAACTACAGTGAGAACTTTTCTCATCTCCTCCCCCGCCAAACGCCTCCTCTCCTCTCTCTTCTCTCGAATGCTTCTGGAGGTCAGAGAGGTTTCTCTCAGGACCTTTTTACAGAGATCACACATGCTATATATGAAACAGGATTGCATTGTTTTATACACCGTGACAGGTTCCTCAGTTTCTTCTTGAGATCTGACACAGGATATGTTCTGTTTTCTGTTCTATTTTTCGATTATTATTATCATTATTAAGCAATAACACAGTGTAGAAAGACTGCTCATTCTAGCCTATGACAGCTGGATCTTTCAGCAGTGCATTAACACAGATGATCAGCAGAGGTCAGCGGTGTTTAGACATCAAAACAGACTCTGAGCAGCTCGACACACGACTGGATGTGTTTTTTTTAGCATCTATATTATTTGCCATTTAATAACAAGTTAGGTAAGTCAAATCAAGTCAAGTCACCTTAATTAATATAGCGCTTTATACAATACAGATTGTGTCAAAGCAGCTTTACAGTGTCAAACAGTTATTCATCTAGTTATTTATAAACTATTTACATTACTGTTCAAAAGCTTGGTGTCTGTAAGAGATTTTAATGTTTTTTGAAGTCCCTTCTGCTCACCAAAGCCACATTTATTTGATGGAAATACAGTAAAAAATGTAATATGGTGAAATACTTTTACAATCTAATTTAACAACAGAATGCAATGGATGCAAAGCTGAATTTTCAGCATCATTACTCCAGTCTTCAGTGTCACACGATCCTTCAGAAATATGCTGCTCAAAAACACTATTGATGTTGAAAACAGTTTTTTTTTAGAAACCATGATACTTTCTTTTTTCAAGGTTCTCTGATGAATATAAAGTTCGAAAGAAGAGCATGTCATTTGAAATGTAGTCATTTTGTAAGTAGTTAGCTGTAGTATGTTTAGGTTTATACATCTAAAAGTAATCTAATGATGACCAGAAAAAAAGACTTTAGTTTTACAAAGTTTTAATGAAAATACATTTTCCAGATAATATTTTACATAATTTTAATAATATTTTTTGTTTTATTTTCCACTGTATAAGTAGATTTATCCAGGCAACAAATAAATGAAAATATATATCTGCTTATATATTTTAGAAAGTTGGTCCCCACACAGGGAACATCATATTTTTGGGTCTATTGGATCAAAAAACCTCTATTTTAGGTCAAGCATGGTAATTTATGGTGAGGAGTAAATAAATTATATTTAGAATTAGGTGTTTTATTTCTATTTAGTGATTTTGTTGTTAATAGTTGTATTTTGTGTGTAGCTGAACAAGAGATGATTGTTCCTGTGAACGCAATGTGACACATATATTGTGTTTTGCGATATATTGGAGGAAAACATTGTTTTATTATTATTATTACTTGTTAAAATTTAGTGGAGCTAGTTATTAACACATTTAGAGTTCAGTACATTTTATTATTATAATTATTATTATTTTCAGTGTTGCATTCAGCTGTGCATTTCATTTGTTTATCATTATCTATCAAATCCATCATTTCCGTCTTTGCTGTCTGAACATCTGCCATGTCTGATCGTGCATGTGAAAACAAGCTGAGCAACAATCTTATTTATGGGAAAAGCGGCAGGAATATTACATGAGCAGAATACTGAGGAGATCAGATTTTAGAGCAAGCTGATCGATGTGATAGCGGTGTTAAATAACGCGATTTTGTTTGATTTTAAGCAACTGTAGCCTGTGTGGGTTTGACTATTTTTGTGACTTTGGAGCCCGTTAAGTTAAGTGTTGTAAATATCTCACTGTTTTATAGCTGTACATGTAGGTTGCGTGAAATCGCATACTTCCCTACTGTATAGTACGCGAAAAACAGTATGCGACAAAAGAAGTATGTCCGAATTCACAGTAGTCATAAAAGAGTCAGCAAAAAAATGCCGTGCATATACGACGGACACTTTACTTTGCGGTTGTGAAGTAATTAGGCCTACTTATTCAGAGTAAGTAAGAGAATATGTGATTTCGGACGCAGCCGTGCATTAGTTGCTGCCATAAAGCAATCAGATTTTTTTTTTTAATTAAATACATTTTTTATTAAATAATATTTTTGTGATTGAAAGAACAGTTCACCCCAAAATGAAAATTAGTTTAAAATGTACTCACCCTCAGGCCATCCAAGATGTGGATGAGTTTGTTTCTTCATGGGAACAGATTTGGAGAAATGTATCATTGCATCACTTGATGAATGAGTGCAGTGAATGGGTGCCGTCAGAATGAGAGTCCAAACAGCTGATAAAAACATCACAATAATCCACACTATACTCCACTCCATCAAATCTTGTGAAGAGCAAAGCTGCAAGTTTGTAAGAAATAAATGCATCATTATGGATATTAAGATATTACGACTTAAAGCACATTTGTGGGTTACGAAAACGTGGTCTGAAAAAGATTGTGACCCCTGTTCTAATGGTAAAATTAGTTTTTAAAAGCGTAGAGAGAACGAGACAGGCCCTTACACAAAAATCATTTTCCTTTCTTTTTCTATTCTATTCCTAATCTTTTGATCACTTGTAACCCGTGTTGAAATGAGGACTTCTTTTCTAACATCAAAAGGAAAGAGGAAGAGAAATAGCGAGGCAGGTGCTGTATTGACAGCTGTGAGAGACGTTTGTGCGGTCCAGGTGATCGTGACGTCTATCCTCCATTGACCTGCTCTGTTTCTCACTTGCTAGGAATGAAAAGCCCCAGCGGCGCTGCGCTGCATGAACAAATAAACATTTGTGTCTGACAGTCTCATCCGTGCTTTGAATCCAGCTAAATCTCGGTTTATTGCATTTGCAAGCAAGCCACTCTCCTTCCATGAGATCTGACAGGAATATGCGAGCGTGTGTGAATGGAGCTGATTATTACAGCTCTACCTGATCTCATAACTGACAGGTGACAGGATTGTCAGTCACTTATATATTCACAAACCTCAAATAGAGTGAAGGAGATGAACGCTGCATGCAAACGCCCTTGATTATTAAGTAGGTCGTTAGAGGGATTAAGCAAAGTGATTAACATGCAGAAAAACATGCAAATTAAAATCCTACTGTGTTATTTTGTTAATCACATTTTGGAGCTGCAAAAACATCCCAACAGTTTTATGTTTGAAAATGGCGATAAGTCTAGCATATTTTATTAGTGTTTTTAATATGTTAGTGTATTTTAAGTCTAGTGTATTTTATTATTATTATTATTATTATCATCGTTTATTGAGAAAACTATATACCCCTACAGAAAAAAATATATATTTTCAAATAGGCTATATTTAAATATATATCTAAATATACAAATATCACAAAAAAAATGTATATTTGCATAATTATATTGTCTATCAACATATTCAAGCCATTTTTTGTAGATGTTGGAAAATTACCTTAAAAATATATTTTAAAAGCATTTAAAAATATATTTTGCCCTAATCCAAGATTTAAACCCGTCACACCAAGCACGATAACGATAAAGATACAGCTCTAAAAATCGTTCTCAGTATTAAAGAATAGCAGCGTCCACACCACAACTATAACGATAAAGGCACAGAGAAACGATATCGTTGGAATCACTTCCAGAACGATTTTTTTTCCAGCTGATTGAATGATAAAAACACTGACAGCCAATCAGAATCCATCCTGCTATAACGAGCTCGAGAATTTAAAGCAGCAGACGCACGTGCGCTTAAAATAAACAAACGATATCGTTCCCTGGTGTGGACGCAAATATCGTTATCTTTATAGTTATCTTTATCGTTATGGTGCTTGGTGTGAACGAGGCTTAAGTGTTGTCTTTAACATGCATAAACATATTACACATTTAAATAAAAATGAGCAAGGAACATACTTTGCAGTGTTCAAAAAAGTTATGTAAATCTAGATTTCTAACATAATTTTAGTTGCGATCTAAATCTAGTCTAGGCTACTTTATCCACATTTGCATTTGGCCTAAATGTAGGCTACTATTTTTTGCCTCACAAATACATTTTGAAATATATTTGGTATATTCTATTTATAAAATATATTTCATTGATCTTCATTGTTTACAACTTAACTATATTTAGCATTTAAAATACATTTTGAAATAAAAATGCTGCATTGGTATTGAGGGATAGAACGCCCATTTTTCTTTCTTTCTTCCTTATTTCTTAAGTCTTTCTGCAGAAATGTGATCTTATATCACTCTGTGGTCACATTTGCTCATCTCTCTCCTGTTGTATCCATTTACATTTGAATGTTTTCTTGCTGATCGTCAAAAAACATCAATTATTTATCTAGTCTTTATGCTAGTCAGGACATGTATAACAGAAATACAGTACTTTGGATGAAAATCATTCTTAAAAATATGCTTAAGGACGTCTTGTGTCTCCCTCCATTTGGACATTCTCAAAACGTATGCTATTAAATTAAGTTGTTTCTTGGTATACACCATTACTCCTGTAGGTACCCTTACCAAAAAGTAATATACTTCAAGTTTATTTTATTAAGTATACTTAAGTAAAGTTCAAGTATATTTTTAAGTATACTTTATGTAGTATACACATATCAGTGTACTAGTATGCTTGTAAGTGTACAATTTCAATACTCCTTCGGACTAAATTGGCCCACTTTCTAGTATATAAAAGTTTACTTTTAAGTATACTTTTAGTATAACAGTAGTAAACTTTGAGTACACAACTAGTTTACATCAATGTTTTTAGCTTGCACTGCAACTATACTACAAGTGAACTTATAGGTATACTGATAGTTTACTAATTAAATACTTGTAGTAGCTTTTTAGTACACTTTGAAGTATAGTCTCAGTAAACTACTAGTTTTGTAGTTTTATACTGCAAGTATACTCATAAGTTTTCTTTAAGTGAACTTTACATCATACTTTAAGTATACTACTATGTCCCTATTCAGGTATGAATTTGTATATATTTTGTAATATGAATATCTGAACATACAAAACATCAAAAGAAAGAACGGTATCTGCTTGTAAACAAAACATTTTATTCTAGCTTCATGCATTCTTTTTTTAAACACTTGAATGTGGATAAGTTTCATAAATAAAAAATAAAGAAATAAACATCATTTTGAACAAAAAGCTGAAAAAGACTATGAACTGGATTCAGAATGATAATCAAAAGGTAGATGGAGTCGATCAGCACCCCAAAGCTTGACAGTCATTATTACCTCTTCATTGGTCGACATTTTATTCCGTAACGTTACACAGTTTTGATGCTGTTTTATATCAGATGATGGTGTTAGATTACATGTGGAAGCATCTGTTGTTTCGGTTTCTTCTTCACTTGTGTTTTTTGGAAATTCTGTACTGAAGATGTGTACTAGCGCCCCCGACCATATAACAATGAAAACACGCATTCTAGGAGCACAAGTATAGCTCAAATACATTTAGACTTTTAAGTATAAATCAAGTATACTTAAATGTCATTTTAAGTATATTTCTGAGAAGTACATAAAAAGTAGTTTAAAAGAAGTAGCCTATACTAATAGTACACTTGAATAAACTTCTTTTTCGTAAGGGTAGGCCTATCTTTTAGATTGTTACTGTTAAATAAACAAGAAGTTGACTTTAACCTACATTTTATATACAATATTTCCACTTACAGTACTTTTTTTTTTTTGACAGAATAGTTCCAAACGAGATCAAAGCGCGATCTGTCCAGCTCCCTCAGCAACACGACAGTATGGTGATTCGATCGTTCCTGAATGAATCGGCGTCTTTGAACAAAACGATTCTTTAAATGATTCAGTGACTCGCTCAGTTGTTTAGTTCGTGATCAAATCTGAGTTTTCGAACGAATCGGTTGAATTAATAATTGAATGAATGAATAGCCCAGTCACTCGTAGCCACCTACTGGCATAAGAATGTAACCTGCAGAAACGGCCATCGGAGAAGCGGAGTGATATAGTTATATCCTGAAAAGTAATAAAATAATGGAATTTCCCAGCCGCTCAACCAATGAAATTTAGCACTATTGGTGGCTGAAAGCTTTAATGAGCGTTTGAAATCGGTGTAGCTTCTTACGGGTTTCTGTGCAGGTCTATAACGAGTGTTGTTGATAAGATAATCATGTTATCCAATGGTTTTGACTGTGATACCATCGTTTCTAACAGGAAAACAGGAACGAAGCTGTTTGTTTGGAAAGGCAATTACTGGTCGCATGTTGTGAGATCAACACGTTCTTGTCTGAGATTCCTCAGAAGAGCAGCGATTTTCTTATTGATCACAGACCTGTGGAAAGAAAGAGCAACAGTTTTCATGTCTTCATGCTGCTCTTCTTGGCGTCAAAGGTAGGGGTCATTTTAATGTGTTTGTATTTCTTGAGGAGATTAACTGAAAATGTTTTACTCTTTAATACAGTGATCCAACTTTCTCCAGGTTCACACAAGGTGTCCACAGGTGCGCGTTATCACATTAACTATTAACACGGAATTAACTAAAATGTGTCTTTATATGAACATTTCTCAAGAAATATGAGCTAATAAGTGAGGTTGTACTAGTTAGGACTTTGTGACACACACACACACACACACACACTAGAGCCCTGCGCGGGACTGTTTTCTTAAACCCGCACCCGCCCGCTCCCGCTGAATTTCTGACCAGGACCGCCCGCTCCCGCAACCTGCGTGTTCCACTCGCGCCCGCGCCCGCAATGTTTGTGTCCACTCCCGCCCGCGCCCGCGGACTTTCTCTCAGAGCTTGTAAAAAATGTCGGCTACACAAATAGCCTACTCAAATATTCGTTCAACTTAACATCCAGAATAGCAGGCTTTAAACATGATTGCGTTTAAATAAGATGAAGTAATGCTAAACCAAAGCACCACAAGTGACAAAAACATTGGGTAGGCTATTTTTTATTAGCGTTATAAAACATTAAACGTTAAAACAAAAGCACAAATAGCAGCACCTCAGTTTTTAAAAGTAGCCTACTGCTTGATACACATGCACCAAACAATTTACTAAACAAACAGTTTAAAGGTCATTGCACACCCAGTCCGAAATTTTCGCACGTTAAAAAATAAATACGACCTCACGTTATGTCAATCACGTTTACACACTGCCTCCGAAACTTTTGTTCGTCATAAAAAAATTCGCATCAGGTTCGATTTTTGCATTTCGCATTCGTACCATGCATTTTGATAGGAAATGATGAGGAATGCGAAAAAAAAAAACCCGGAAAAACACACACAAAAATTTCGGACTCAGTGTGCAATGACCAACTGTTAACAAACAGTTTAAGTATGCTAAATAAGCCAAAGCAAAATATTAAATAACTTTAACTTAAGTAGCCTACATAGAACTTAAAATAGGTATGCCGTCTCAGGGCAGAGGTGCCAGATTTATGTCCTTGTGCACGCAACTTAAGTTCAGCTCTTTCCCATTTTTTTTCAGTGACAATTGAGAATTGTTTCCCGATGTCTGACTTAACGAAATGACTCGAAAAAAGATTCGTTCATTTTGCTGAACGAGACTCAAAGGTCCGAGTCAGTAAAATGATCCGAACTTCCCATCACTAATTTCTATTACACATCAAATCCCACCGTCTCCTGCGGGTCTCCCGCGAAATTTTCTGACCGCCCACTCCCGCCCGCAGCAAAGGAAAAACCGCCCGCTCCCGCGAGATTTGCGTTGGGTCCCGCGGGTCCCGCGGGAGCCCAAACCCAATGCAGCCCTCTAACACACACACACACACACACACACACACACACACACAAACAATCTGTGCTCAATGCCTCAAACTACAGCAGCCAGTGAAAGATTTATAAGCTCTGACAAAGAAACTGAAGAGCAAAGGCAGAAGTATTATTCACAGAGATATAAACATACAGCACAGTAAGCGCTTGAATTGGCTACAGAAACCAAAGATACACAAAATATATACAATGGCTGTCAAATGCATTTACTCTGGACCTAGATTTACATTGGACATCAAACAGTGACCCAACACAATACTAGATGTGATTATTATATTTGAAAAGGTTCATTGACATTATGCTGATTTTTTTTAATTTTTTGAAAAAAAAATTTTTAGTGGCAAAATTGTCAGCAGTATAGAACTCTCTTGATATCTTAATTGAAAAAAAGTCTTTTTAAAATTGTTGGTCAATATGTTTTTTTTTTTTTGAATATCTGACATCTTTGGGAGCAGGGTGGCTGATATAGAGCAGATATCGAGCATGTTTACATGCATTTTCTTAAGCCAGTTATGCTTGGTAAGCCGATATGCATGAGGTCATATAAACATGTTAACCCGTTTTTCTTTATTGGAGGAAGATCATAAACGGCTTAAGGTTAAACCAATCGACACAAATTTGCCAATTCCACAAATTTTGCCTGGGTTTGTGAGATAAAATGACTCGTATTGTGAAATAAGATTTTTTAGTTATGCGTGTTCGCCGACATATAGGTTACATAAATGGTCAGAACATATATCTGGGAAAAATATATAGCTAAAATATTTTGATAATATATTTAGGTTATATCCATGGGCATTTTTGTATTTTTTTTTAAAGACATGAAAAATATTTTTTTTAAATTTTGGTCACTTTTTCACCTGTTTTATTTTCTTGTGTGGTTCAAAATGCTTATTTGTGCTTTTGGACAGGAATATCATGCATGTTTAAAACAATGCAAAAGCCATTCTATATGTTTTATTCAATGGAGGGTAACAACAAGAAGCAATTTTTTAAAAAAAATTTTAGGGCTGTCAAACAATTAATCGCGATTAATTGCATGCAAAATAAAAGTATTTGTTTACGTAATATATGTATGTATGCTGTTTATATTTATTATGTATATATAAATACACACACATGCAAGTATATATTTCAGAATAATGTTATGTTTATATGTTAAATATATTTATTTATAATATAAATTTTATGAATATAAATATATAAATGTATATACATGTAAATATTTTCAAAATATATACATGCATCTGTGTCTCTTTATATATACATAATAAATATACACAACACACACATATTATGCAAACAAAAACTTTTATTTTGTATGCGATTAATCGCGATTAATCGTTTGACAGCACTATTTTTTTTTTTATCTGGTTTCTAAAAAAATCACTGAACCTGAACACATCTTTGCTCTGAAATCCACCATTTGAACCATTTCCTTTTCTAGGGGCCCAATCACCTTCGTTTCTTCTTTTCTGCCCTAAAAGTATCTGGGTGTCAGAGACCATAAATCACAGAGACCCTAAACTTGGCTGGATGGTGCCAAAGGTGCACCACTACTCAGACACACATCCGTTTGGCACTAGGTGGCACTATAATAAGAAAATTTACATGTACATTGCTATGTGGATTATTGAGACTCTCATTCTGACGGCACCCATCCATTGCAGAAATGTGTGATGAAATGCTCAATTTCTCCAAATTTGAAACAAACTCATCTACATCTTGAATGGCCTGAGGGTGAGCACGTATTTATTTCGGGGTGAACTGTTCCTTCAACATGTCAATGAGATTTCATCAGCTCTTTCTCTAATCTTTTCTGGTTTGTTTGTGTCTTGCAAGTGGAAGTCAGTGGGAATGATTCGCTCTTGCAAAGTAAGGAGAGTATTTACACCTGTTACTGCAGGAACAGTGGTGTCAGATTTAGATCAACATTATGAGAAGGCCTTCCTTTTAATCCTCTTGACATTTCAGTTGAGGGTGGCCGTCTTATTGTAATGTCACGCCGGTAAGCTGCGAGGAAGACAAACAGGAAGGGAAAAGGCCATTCTATGTATAGAAAATCTCATGGCTTTGGAAGCGTTGTGCTTAGTCTTTCTCTCTTTCATCTGTGAGGTCTTGTGTCACAATAATCACAGCTATGATGATAGCTACATGTTTAATTAACCCGTCACCCTACCCGTCCCCTACTAGTTATTCTCAAACTCACCGCTCATGACCGTGTCTCTCAGGGAAATGGGATGAATAAGACATTGGGAGAGAAATTACTGTAATGTGGTTGTGCCACAGGGATCTGTCTGAAGAACTACTAATATTTCACCACATAAACTCTGCAAGGGCTTATAGCTTCATGCATATTAGAAACAGGGCTTAATTATTCAAAGATTTGATGAGTTGTGCTTATTCTGTGAATGATCAAAGTGTGCGGAGTGCGGACTGCTTAAAATGCGAAATAGGAGTTTAGAAAGGCTGTGGGCTTTAAATTACCCCGTAATATGACAAATCCAGCTGTTCATCGGCAGGGAAACTTTATCTTTATTAACAAACCGCATATTTGAAGTCTAAACAGGTACACTCTCATCTAAAAAAATGTATTCCGTGACACAAAAACAGTATTAATTTTTTAAATTATAGTGGATTTGGGCATCTGACACTTGCTGTGAGAAATACGGTTGGAGTTCTGTTATCACTAGAATATCACACTCTTATCAGCCAATCAGATTTGAGGACCAGAAAGAACTGGTGTATAACATGTAATATGTATTTTGTGTTGAATGCAACTGAACTTTGTTGTCATCTAGCAGAGCCTATTCTAATCTTGTAGATAGATTCTTGAATTTTGCTTGTGGTTTCACACTTTTTTTTAAAGAAAAAAAATGAACAATAAATCTATTAATTTAAAAATATTCTGTTATTCTATTCTATTCTATTCTATTATTCTGTTTATCATACTAAATTCTAAAAAAAATTTTTTAAATTACTTTAATTTACTATTTTTTTTAAAACATTTTATTTAAACATAGCCTACATAATACAATAAAATATATATGAAATACAATAAAATGTTATTTATTTGATTTATTAAAAAAGCAAAATACATTTAAAAGTAATCAAAAGTCAAACAGTAATCTATAAATTATACATTTATTATTAATTAAAAAATGCACACACGTATTTCTAAATGTTGCTTTCATAACATTTTAAATTATTTAAATTTGTTAAAAAAAATCATGCACAAAGAATTTCTTTAAATCAGATACTACAGTTTAATTTAAAATATTTATTTTTTAAATTAACACATCTTTAAATTTGAATGTATTATTAGCTAATTAATTTATAAATGCACGTTTCAGACAAACATAATGAATAAATGTCAAATAGCCGAATTATTTAAAAAAAAAAAAACTATGCATTTATTGTTAATTGTAAAAATGCACTTTCCTAAGTAGGTAAAAAAAATAGTAGACTGAGTAAATCTTTTACTATTCATTTATAAATAACCTTTGTAAAAAGCACTTAATACCATGCATGAGATATTAATCATAAACATGGATTTTTTTTAGAGTTGACATCCTCATGTCAAATGATGGAAACATCAAATCAACGATTAAACGTTAATGCATGCGTTTCGTCACGGAAGCTCTTCCAGTAATAATCTATTGCGCTGGAGCTCCGCCGGTGGTTGGACACCGTTCCTGCCCATAACGGCTCCACCCAAGTTCGGTTGCCCAGCAGCGAAGCTCCGATTCATACTACGGTAACGGCGGAGCTTATGCATATTAATTACGCAACGGGGACGTTCGGCCAGTAAGCCTGACCGGTTTTCTATTGATAATACCTGCCTCATGAATATTAATGACCCGAGCGCACTGATGCTCAACGGAACGTCAACATGACCTATTTAATAATTCATTAGCTCGGCCGGTCCCATAGTAGGATTCGTAAAGTCGCTCCGCGGCAGAGTCATGGATGCTCAGTTAAACGCGGGGATCGAGAGTCGATCGCATCGTAGGACTGGAAGCGGAGCTTGTGGGATTTATGAGACTCGTTGCTAAATAGTTGATCTGACTAAAGGCGTGACAGCATCCACACGCACTGGATCCGCGCGCAGAGACTGACGCATCGCATCACATCGGTGAAACAAAGCGTTTGTTTCGCAGAGAGCACTAGTGGAATCAAAATGTCAGATGCAGCTAACGGTATCGGAGCTTAAGGACGCCAATAGAGCATTGTTATTGTTTTTATGCTGACCGGTTTTCTGTTAACGGGGGACGCGGCGTTTAGGTTCATGCGTTTGATTTGGAATTTTGGAAAGAGCGAGTAAGTTGCGCGTGGACTTGGATGGATAGCAGGTGCATGATCGCATCACCTATGAACCGCAAGAGCAATGTGATTCTTCACTCGCGGTTATTCACGTTGCATATTAGTGTTTTAATAAGATCAGCATTTATTTGATTGCATTGCTTTTTTTCTCTCTCTCTCTCTGCATTGCAATGCGATAAGGTACCAGTCGCGTGATGTTCAAATTTACTGTTGCGTACTGAATCAATGCAGAATGCATATTTAATTCATTAAATCTAAAGTGTCTTATTTAGATTTTTTTTGTACATTACTACTGTTTGATTCTAGATATGCTGTAAAAAAAAATCAACTCTCTAGCTGCCTTCAGTTTTGAATTAAATTCAAAGTGGTGCCAAAGTCATTAATAACCTGCAGTGATTAAGTTCATTGCACTTTTTTTGACCACTTCAAAGCGAATTAGCTACTCAAAGAAAACGAGTAGAATTTAAGTTAAATTAATGAAAACAAATTTACAATGCATAATATGGACATGTTATTGTATGATGTGTTTTCATGCTAAATATTGCATTTGTTAATTGAGTGGTTTTATTGTTAACTAACTGTTTAAAATATCAACAAATCTAAAAAAGCACTTTGCGCCTCATCCCAAAACGGAGCAGCTTCACAATTGAGGTTCTACAGTTAGATTGTGTTGTTTGCTGTTAATTAAGTGCGAAACCACAACGTTAAAAAGTTAGACTGGTGATTTGAGCGAAAGCTTTAAATCCAGAGGATGATCCTCTCTGGAGTGGCTGGACTGCTGTCAGAGCGGCTTTTACAAGATTAACAGCCCGCTGCTCTTTTCTTTGCCTGTTTGCCTACAATCAAACCATTTACGGGACTATTCTCCATCTCTACCTGTTTTTAAAACTAGTTTGTGCTAAATGGGACTTAAATGAAGTCACAAACTTGGCTTGTAAATCATGATCCTTCTGTAGAGTTAGAATAGTAAGAAACCCATTGAGGAAATGGCATTGTCTTTAAAGAGAGAAGCAGCTGATTTTTTTCTGCTGCTGTAATGTGACATTGCGACATCTTTTTGTGAACCGTGCCAAACCGAGAAGCAGCTGATATATTGTAAATATGACTTTGTGACATAAGGAGTCTTAACTTTTAGCAAAACAAGACTGATTCTACTGCCGTCTGGAGAAGTATGACATTGTGAAGCAACAAATTTAAGCGCGGCGAACTGAGAAGCAGCTGACACTTTCATTCTGCTGCTGTTGCGAAGATGAGATTGTGATACCAGGAGTTTAGTTGCGGCAAACCGAACCTGAAGCTGCTGCAAATATGACATTGTGACATCAGGACTGGTTCTCTGAAGCGCCAGACTGAGGAGCGGCTGACACTCTCTTTTTTGCTGCTGCTGCTGCTGATGATGCTGCAGCTGCGAAAATGCTGCGATTCCCTGTGAAGAAAATACGAAAGCAGTTCAAACTTCTGCTGCTCCTGGTGCTGCTCACTTTTGCCGTGTGGTTTACGTACCTGCACATCAACCAGGGCAAATCCATCAAACTTCACTTCAACTATGGAAAAGGTAAGCTGTGCTTGGTTTTTATATTTTAGATTATATGAAAATAATAATGTAGGATGTGAAAGGAGGTTTTTTTTTAGCGATGAGGAGAAATGAAGCTGAGATTCAGAATGAAAGCAAGATGAATAGGAACTGCTGAATTATCAATTTCATTATTAACTTTAATTAACTAGGGCACCAGCGCTGATACTGAGTTTCAACATCAGCGTCCAGCACATTTTAATAGCTGGCAGATGAAAATTGGCATTTTAGGAGAGTAACATTAGTATTATCAGCTTTTTGAATGCATTAGTATTGAATGCATTGTCATTTTGCACAGAAAGCTGAAATATTGTATTTTGAATTAAATCGTTGACATTATATTGGTTTCATTAGAAGGTGCTAAAATTATGCAAATATGGACAACATAAGCAGACATGTTCAGATAAGCAGTATTAGAGCTTAGTCTGCTATATGATGATTCTCGGCTTTATGATTAAGCAGAAGTGTGTTTGCAGAAGCCATGTGCTTGTGAGAATCTCCTGAACCTCTGCAAAACAGATTCTCTCTCTCACACACACACTTGTTCTGCTATCCTTGCGGGGACTCTCATAGGCGTAATATTGTTCTGCTGTACAGACCGTATTTTCTATCGTCCTACACCAATCCTACACCTAAACCTACCCCTTACAGGAAAATTTTCTGCATTTTTACATTTTCAAAAAACTTCATTCTGTGTGATTTATAAGCTTGTTTACCCGTGGGGACCTCAATTTAGGTCTCCACCGTGACACAAGTCCCCATGAGGCTGTGTGTATTCAGGTTTAAGTCCCCACCAGAATATAAAAACAAGTACACACACACACACACACACAGTCATGAAAATTGCTCATTGTGATATTATATTGGTATAGCTGTGTGGCAAGAACTTCAATTTATTTTTGTAACAATGTGGGCAGTGAACAATTGAAAACAAAACAAAAAAAAAAACAGAAAACTTTTGACTTGTATTAAAAACCATGATTTGTTTAATGAAATGTGCATCATCAATCAACATCACACACACACACACACACACACACACACACACAGGTGTTCCTTTATTTATGTGAAGTGTGTAATTTCTGTTTCTATCAGCATTTCACAAAAAGAGACTTTTTCATTTTCTGAAGAAAATTGTTTATAGGGTTGCAAAGGGGCAGAAATATTCCTGTAAATTTCCAGAAACTTTACATGGGAAGTTAAGCTGGGGAATTTTGGAAATATTTCAAGTTGAAATTGGAAATTTGGGGTAACTTACTCATCATCATTCAGTATACTAATGTACTGTTATGCAGTTTTTTAGTATAAATAATGTGAATGTGGTGTGCTCACACTGGAAATTCCAACAAAAATAAGTGCACTTGAAATACGGAATGATGCACTTATTTAACCAAGAACGCAAAGAATGGATATGTTTGATGCTTCCTGCAGCTTTAAATCTGATGCTGGATGAGAAAATAGCTGTCTAAATGTCATAAACTAGATTGCATAGTTTAAGTGAATAGTGTCACAAAAGTACAAAAGCTGCACATGTGCCTTATTTAACACTAAAGGCATGTTAGCACCTTTTTTAAACATTTGTTTTGAGAGTGTAGTATGTAAACTGACAATTATAGTGTTGTTGTAGCTACAATGCTAGAGTTCTGCTTTTTAGTGTGTTGCTATGCAGTTTCTAGGGTGTTCTGGGTAATTGTTGGGTGGTTGCCAGTTGCCAATAAAATTAAATTTTATTTCTCTTTTTATTATCCATTAGTTATTGGCCAGAGTTTTAATACTTGAATCCAAATTGTGCTTCCCATATCTGTATTCTGCTCTGGTTTGTGGACAGTCCATCAACACAGTTTGTTAGTGTGTGAGTGTTTTGATCGCATAAAAAATAGGGTCTGCCAAAAGAATACATCTGACCTCAGTCAACAGATTATGCTTTAAAAGGCTTGCATGCCATTGTGAATGAGGGACTGTTAAAATTTCAACAAAGCATCAAAATTTACCAAAATTTAAAATAGAAAAGAATATCAGTCGAACACAGGCATCTGACCTTAGCCTAGGAGTAGAAAGCCTCCTGGCCTTTATGAAGGCAGTGTTCAAACCTCCAAATTTACTAAAATGTAATATTGAAAAAAATGACATCAGCTTCAGATCTGCATATTAAAAGTAAAGGTGCAGTCACATTTACTGCTGTTCACTGAATTTTCACAGACAAAATATTGTAATTTAATAGGAATCCAAATGATTGTGAATTTTGTGCAAGAGGGCGAAAGATTTCCCCACTTGGATTTTGCATTGTGTTTAGTTGGTCATATGAATTTGCCACTTTGACCAACAGAAAGCTGCTTGGTTTGAAAGTCTTCAGGTTTTCACCAAAGCTTCCAAATTGACCAACATTTTAGAAAAAAAAAAGACATCCACTTCAGATCTGCGTATTACGAATAAAGTCACGGTACATTTACCATTGTTAACTGAAAGAATGTCTGTATATTAAGATGAAGTCACGTTTACCATTGTTTGCCAAATTTGCACAGCCCAGTTTCAGTAATTTAGATTAGAAATCCTGGACGTTTTGCATGTTTGTGAAAGATTTTCCCTCACAGATTTTGCATCGGGTTCAGTTAGTCTTGTAAATTTGCCGTGTTGATCAAACGAAAACTGCTTGGTTTGAAACTCAAGTTTTCACCAAAGCTTCCAAATTTACAAAAATTTTATATTATATTAAAGTATAATATAGTCTCTATATTAAAGAATAGGCCTAAATGAATGGTACATTTACCTCTGTTCACTGTAATAGGAATCCATGTGATGGTAATTTCGCTTGAGGGTGAAACATTTCCCCAAGCACATTTAGCTAAATTTTCAGTTGTTCACATGAATTTGGTGTGTTGACCAACAGACAACTTCTTGGTTTGACTTCTGTGTGAGTTGTGCTTTATACATTGCTACACTATTGACAATATACAATAGGCTTTTTCAGTTAAATTTTAGTAATTTGACAGCACCTTAAAGCTTATATTAAAAGCACTAGTGTGCTAACACAGTGTCCGACCCCTAGAGCCCATCTGACAACAACGTTTTTGTGTCGGACACTCTAGAAGAGGATCTCCTTTCTCATTAACAGCTGCTAAAAGCTCTGTGTGGTTTGGCATTTCTCCCTTGCTGCCCCAAACTGACCTCAATCGTAACCCAGGAACTCCAGCCTCTGTTTGGCCGCTCCAGTCTTTGAGTGGGCCACCAAATCACTCCTCTCACGAAGGAGAAGAGCACTGGAATCACTCAAGTGCGAAAAGGCCGTGCAAATCCTGCATTAGCACAAAGAAGATGCCTGGAAAATAACGTGGCACCGCACCAAGCCATCTACGGCGAAATTAAAAAGTCTGTGGGGCTCGCTGAGTGACGTTACTGACATTTTAATCAGAGATGTTGGCTGTGTGTGTTTGCACAAATAGGCTGATTTATTTTCGCCCGAGGACTCACAATGGTCACCTTATTCCCAATTACAGGCTCCGTAGGGCTGGGTCAAGATGTAGCCGTGCACCAGCTGTGATAGGTTGCTGTGAACAAGGGTCTTTTTAAGCAACCAAGTGTGAAGGAATGTGTCGAAGTAGCAGGCGGGTCATTCCTGTTATGCAGTACCTTTTGAACTGTGTAAGATTTTAAAAATGAATGTGCTTGGGTTGTAATTTTGTAGAGGTATTGCTATCAAAGCATATATTAGACTTGCAAATATATGCTCTGGTCAAGCTCAGGCACTTAAACGTCATTAATTATAACCTATTTACATGATGGCAGGGAAATTAACAGGATGGAAATAAAAAGCTAAAGTTAGCCATTGCTCAGTGTGGGATTTTGAGTTAGCTTGCATGAGGTCAGGAACGATATATTTTTAAGCATCTTTTATAACACAAATTTCTGTTGTTGCATCTAACATTATATATTTTTTAAATTAAGCTAAATTATATTTTCTCTTTTCTTTTTTTATTTATTAATGCTCAAAAAGCAATTACAAAAACATACAACAAAATTATATACAAATAAATACCAACAGTAGATCAGTTCTACATAATTAACACTCACACACACACACACACACACATCAAATTGAGAATAGTTAGAAAAAAATAATGGTATGAAGATGGGATAGAAGCCAAAAGAATCGAAAAATTGTACAAAAAACATAACCTTAACATAAATTGCAAACGACTTTACAGTGACACAGATACTATAATTGAATTCATACAATAATATAGATGTTGATACATTAGGAAAGCATCTAAATGCATGAATTTTATTTCTCAAATATTTAAGGAATCTTAGAGTTTTTTAATTCTTCGTAAGGTAAAGAGATTTCAGAAGATATAGGGCAACGTTTGGATATAGGGCAACCAAAAAACTGCAAAACAAAAAAATTCTGTGCTGCTGTTTTCCCGCCAAAAATGATGTCACTTCCTGGGTAATGATGTCATTAAAGAAACTGTGTTTAACTTAAAGGGATATTACAAAAGACAAAAAGCTTGCAAAGTGAAATTGAGGACATTTGATGACCAATTAAAACACGGTTTAAATGTTTGGTTTTAAATATTTCAATCATAGGAAGACAAAAATGAAGAAACCAGTAGACTATTTTAAAATAAATGGCATTTTTAGAAGCCCTGTGACACATGGGTAAACCCCTGAAACTAAAATAAACTAAAATTCACTCCTAATTTAAATTAATGGGTGTAATTTTTGCCTAACTAAAGATGCCAGAACACACCCCCATCTGCCATTGGTCGAAAACAAAAACAACCTTGCCATTGGTTGATTCAGTGTTGCTGTGTCAGGAATCTCAAACAAACACAGCCATGTTTTGATAGCACCACAGTGTTAATGTTATTTAGGGAAATTAGCCTACTAATGGCTTAAAGCTGTCTTAGTCTGTATATTAAAGTGTTTTAACATAAAACATACTGTAGCTTTAATGGTAATAAAAAATTTAGCGCTTAGGAACATGAAGAACTGAATCGTGGAAATGGCCAAAGTACAGTGTTTGTTAATACAAAGCAAGCCTTTTTAAAATGAGTTTTTCTGCTTTAGGTTGCTATGTTTAGAAATCCAAGCGAACTGATCCTGGTTTGGCATCGGTGTTCAACGTCTAACTGGGACCCCTGTGAATGCTGAATGAAAGGGTGTGAGAAATACACACAAGTGAACTGAGAAGGAGTGGGTTGAGATTGGCAGGTTGGTTACAGAGGCACAGAAAGGGCTTTTGGGAAAGGTCATATGATACGGCTGTGTGTGTGTGAATGGAAAGCAGCCATTTCCCACCATAATCTGGCCGTATTAAAGCATGACGGCTGTTAAGGTCATAAAATCAGAGTTAATTACGTTGATGTATAATTGAAGTGTCATTTTACATTCACTGAAAAGGTACCCTAAAGGTCTTTTGTTACTATGAAAACATGTCTTACATGCAGCACTTTGTAATGCTTAACCGGAAAATCTACAGTAACATTATATTAATGAGTGACTTTTTAACGGCAGTGAATATATTATAAGTTACACGCCTATTTTTATTATGGTTAATGACATTAATGGATTCAAACTGCATTCCTGCGCAGATTCACAGTATGGTTTTGCTGTAATTTCCTTTATATTACCCTTCCTTTTGTTAATAGGGAAACTGAGCAAGAATTGCTTCAGCTGTGGGATGCCTGTTTGCCTTTGTTAATCAATGACGCAGAAACTACAAATTAATTTTTCTTTCTCTAAATCTTGGTTACAAGTGCGATGAAAGTGTATAGTGAGTTACCTGGATTTTATGTGCTATAAATGTTAGAAATTCATCTTCAGCTTAGAATGGACACCATGTACAGCATGAGATGTAAGACGTCTTGCTGCTGTCGTCATGCTTTGTTTTATTAATCTACATTTGAAGAACTTGCAACAAACTTTATTTTTTTGACAGTGCAGTATCATGATTGTTTATACCAATTTTTAAACGGTTGTGGTTGGAACAAAGTGGTTGCTGAGCAACACAGATGTAAACAAAAGTGTATGTTTGTAGAGTAATTTACAACAGCTTCGAACGCGGCTCAACCAATCAGAATCAAGGACCGGAACTATCCGTTTTATAAACAAATTTTTAAACAGCAGTAAAAACTATGGAAGCTTGTTTCTGCCACAGAATAAATAATCATTTCATTTCTACATGTATACTTGAACAATTTTGAGTTTATATCCCATAACTCACACTTTGTTACTTGCAAAAAAAAAAAAAAAATCAGGATTGCAATTGCAAAAGTCAGAATTGTGAGATATAAACTCATTTTTTTTTTCCCCCACAAATCTTAAATTTATATATATATTTTTTTGTTTCTACGACCGAATATGTAATTCTAACTTATTTTTATTTTTCAGTTCTGCCTTTTTTCTTGCAGTGTGAGTTTATATCTCACAATTTGTGTTGTGTCCCTCGAAATTGCGAAAAAATTCTGAATTGAAATTAAAGTCGCAATTACTTTTTTAAAAATTGTGGCAGAAACGGCTTTCATAAATATTCTATTAAGCATGCTTGTTTTTTTTGAAAAGTTAAATATTCATTTGTTAAAATTAATATTTAGAACAAAATGTAACAAAAATGGTTGAGTATTTTTCAAATAAATTATAAATTACTTGTATAATTGAAGCAATGTTTAAGTTAATATTTCAGTCAGTAAAAAAAATAATACAAAGAAGCTGAGTTTTTGAACATAAAAATCACTCCGTTTTCAGAAATCCAGCAGATGCATCAAGTGTTCAATTTAGAAATGAAAAAAGTGTACACAGATTAAAACCATCTGTATGAGTATGTTGTGTTGGGAAGGTTACTTTGGAAATGTAATAGGTTACAGATTACAAGTTACCTTGCTTTATGTAATGGTGTAACCGTTTTGATTACTTAATGTAACTGATTACAATTACAATTCATGAAAATAGTACACTGTAAATAAAAAAAAAAAACAAGTTGAGCCAACTTTTTTAGGCAATCAGCTTCAGCAGATTTTTGAGTTCTCTCAACTTTTTTTTGTAGGAGATTCTCAACTTTTTGTTGTATAAACTTAAAACAACAAGTTGAGAAAACTCAAAAATATGCTGAAGCTGGTTGCCTTAATTTTAAGTTGGCTCAACTTTTTTTTTTTTTTTTTTTTACAGTGTATGACTACTGAAAATAGAAATGTATTTCATCCCAAGACTATCACATGTGTGAAGACAGAAGACAAACATTGGTTGATAGCTTATACAAGACTCGTCAGCTCGAAGATATTTGAACCTCACTGACTTTCATTTTATAGACAAAACATTCTCCAAAATATCCTATTTTGAAGATATTTTGTCACAATGCATTAAAGCACAAGGCTTGCTTAGCTTTATCAGTGACACATGTGCATTCTTCCTCTCTCGCTCTCATAGTGTATCATATTTCTGTGTCCTGGCTGAGAGATGCTTCACATTGAAGCTGGTGTTACTTTACTGTAAGTGATCCATCTGGTAAAGCTGGATTACAATCGATCATCAAAGGCCTGAAGCTGCTTGAGTGGGCTTTTATTGTGGTTGTGTGTGCAAAGGTCACCTTAACAGTTTGCTCTTTGCACCCACGTTGGCAAGCGATGACAAGAAAAGGAAGTGATGTGAGCAGTCAATCACACTCAGCGGTGAGCTGTTCCAGTATGTGCTTTGTCATAGCAGTACCAAGCAAAGATTTGGTTACGAACTGAGCAGGAACAAGGTTGCATTCACTGTACAGGTGGAACTGAAAGGTCGGCCCCTGTCCCAAATGCCGTATACTTGTGGTCTGAAAATTTATTACAAAATGCAATTCATCAATGAATGACAGTGATTTGAATGCATCTCTTATATATGAAATGTGATATGTTTGTAATTTCTGAATTTCAAGTCATTTTGATATTTTGTGAGGGTCCAAAAATATCTTGCAACTATGCTACACTGTATAAAAATAATTTTCAAAAATTAAAAAAGAAAGATCATTAGTGTAGAATTTTAAAAAAAAGAAATTATACTAAGGTCTTTCTACTTAATTTCATGCCAGCTTGTTGTTTCTTTGTAATTATTTGTGAGATTTATTAGCACTTTCTGAGAAAATCCTACACCATTTTTTCAAGTGTAATATAAAGAAAAAAACTACAAAAAAGTTAGATTTTTTTTTTAAAGAAAATTCAAGAAAGATATTTTCTTTAAGTACAATAGTCATTTGCCGTAATGTTTTTTTAATTTATTAAAAGTTAAAAATAAAGTTAAAATATATAGACACCTACAGATCATCAAGACTGTGGCACGCTCAATAAATTTCTTAAAATATCAGATAATTATTAGTTTAAATTGGTAAACAGTACAATAATAGTACAATAGTAAGTACAATTAAATAAAATTAGTAAAAAAATTCAAAAATCTTTACAATAAGGTTCCATTTGTCAGCTATATTTAATGCATTAACTAACTTTAACAATGAGCAATACATTTGTTACAGTATTTAATAATCTTAATGTTAGTTAATAAAAATACAACTGTTCATTGATAACATTAATGAAAACAACTTTAGATTTGAATAATGTTTTAGTAAATGTTGGAATCAACATTAGCTAAGATTAATACATTTTTAGAACTTTTATTGTTAGTTTGTTACCTAATGCAGTTAACTAATGTTAACAAATGGAATTTTACTGTAAAGTGTTACCGAAATTTCTCACAACCATCTTGTAACTCTTATTTGTCATTGACCCAGATTTAAATTATAAAGAAGTTGTCATACTGTGTTAGGCTCCTAAAAAACGTCTAACTTTTACAGTCCATAGTTGAAACCTTGGTACAAAACCATGTGTATTGAACATATAATACTTCCATTTCTCACGGCCTTGTTTTCATTCGCCTCAACTGAAATATGCGGTTTGGTCTGAGGTCTACAGGGCCAGCCTTTATCTTCAGAGTTTCAGTCCCTCTTTGAACGCAGTCAGACTAATTCTCAACTGTTTGTAGTGGGATGTTTGCAAAAAGACTGCTGCTCTTTGAGGCGTGAAGCGCAGTGATGTATGTATGTGTGTGTGTGTGTGTGTGTGGATCTGCTGATTGGGAAAACATGAGAATATTTCATTTGTTCAGCAGCATTTGGGGGTTATTCTGCGGCAGAATCTAATTTGTCAAAATTAGGTGCACTTGGTACTTTGAATTGGACTCATTTTCCTTGTTTTTAATGTGACTCTGCAGAGCAAACAATGAGACATCATTATTTTAATGTGCCTGTAGCAGGTGGGATTCTTTCCAGTGTATCATAGCCAACAGATATTGCGGGCTCAAGGCATTCTTTAAACAGAAATCCAGCTGGATGTCGAAAAATCCACTGGAAAACCAGTGGAAATTAAAAATGACTCATCGCTACTTCTTCCATTGCCTGGAGGTCCAAAGCACCAGATTAGTGTGCTTGTGTTTTGGATACAAATGGTTTCCAAATGGCAGTTTTGTCATACATATCAGAAAATGTGATTGGCTGACAAATCCATGATTTGTGAGGCACTACTAAAATGAAAATTGAATCATTTTGATGCAGATCAGACTTGTTTGGTCTGGGGTCATGTCACGAGGCATCTGATTTTCATTGATCTCCTACAGTGGAGTTGACTTATCATACTGTAACTTCCAGAGCTGAAAACTTCCTCTAAATCTAAATTTTTTTTATAGCTAATTAAAACTAAAACCATAAATAACAATTTCTGTTGAAATAAAATAAATGGGACGGGAACTGAAATAAAATATAAAAATGAATTTTCAGCTATTTGCCGTTTCTCATTCTTCATGTAGTTTACCTTGATATACTATAGCTAAAACTAAAACACATATATAAAAATAGGCCTAAAAATAATACTAATACTAAATAAATACATAAATAATGATACAACACACAGCACAATTACTAAGTGATAATAAAATAACACTGTTCTGAACTTCCACACATTTCTGACATACAGGTGAATACAATTGGACACATAAATGCTACTTTGTGTCTCCTGAAACGTGGCCCAGTGGTGAAGAAGTATAACAGATACTTTTGTTCCTAAACACCAGAATAACTAAAGATAACAGATAAATGTTGTGAGTTCTGTCTGTTTTTGACTGTGTGTAGCACCTACTGCTCTGCACACCCATCTGAAGGATGCCATTGTTAAATCAGTGGTTAAAATATTTATTTTAAATGTTTATTTTGTTCTGTTTCACGACGTGGAATACAGTGCATGGGTCATGTAGACCACTTTTAAGATACCTTTATTTTTTTTCTGTTTTTTTACAACGTAGGAGTATGCGGTATTGACCAAAAAAGATAATATATCTCGGTTAGTTTCTTGGATTTTGTCACTAGCAATGATTAGACAATACTTTTGTGTTTTTGTTCTGGTATCCTGACTGGTTTAGACCTGTCACGCACAGAGTCCAAGAGTTTTTCCATATTCTTCATATTCTGTGCGGTGGTCACTTTTTCATTAAGGAGTGATATTTGTTTAAATCAGCCGTTCAAACCTTTCTCTCATATTTTCCTGAAGCAGGCGTTCAGACTCTCTCTCTAACCTTATTAGATGTTTTCATCATCTGTTTAAATCAAATTCTGTTTTATGTCTGCAACAATTTTGTTAGCTTATGTCATTTTATCTGTTCAGTCAAAACTTTACATTTAATCAATAAATTAAATTAGAGTAATACGCCATTGATTTGAAACTATTTTCATTGCCAAAATACAGACAATAGTGTGCCTAAAATAAAACTCACAATAACTTCTAGCTTATTGAACTGTTGTATAAAATCAGATTTGCAATCGTGCTGATATTTGAGAAAAATTGCTTGCTTACTGTATGCAATATTGCTTAACTATATCATCTAGAAATATAAGACAACAAAAACTCATACATTTTTGCTCAAGTATATTGAATTTTGGGGTCATTCAACTAGACCACATCACACATCGAAAGTCTGGACTGTGAAGGCTTGTTTTTTGCAAAGTAAGTTACAAACTGGATAATGTCAGCTTCTACATTGTTTAAACAACAATTCTGATATTATCATAGTCTATGCTTTTATTGCACATACCTACTTAAAAAGCTCAATTTATTGCATTCGCATGGAAGAAAGCATAAAGTACATATTACGAATTTCTCCTTTCTGTGTTATATGGAAGACACAAAGTTATACAGGTTAGGAATGGCATGAGGACGAATAAAGGATGAATTTTCATTTTTGACAGAACATCTCCATGTATAAAGACCGGGTGTGCCTCACACGTCCTGAAAAGTGAAGCTGCGGGCTCTTTGATCGCCCCCTGGTGGCTGGCTGCAGTACAAGTCATAAACCCCGCCCTCTCCATGTAAACGAATGGGATTTGGGTAAAAAAAAATATATATATATATATTACACTTCCAATACAATTTTCCGAAATAAGGTTTTGGTCATTTAAGGTAGTTGTTATCACACTGATATATGTTCAATTGTCCGTTTTTGTGATAAGTTTCGTTTTAGCTAGTAATTTGATGCTATAAAAATGGGGCGTGTTGTTATGGTTGATTGGGTCTGTGGGAGTTTGGGCGGGAGTTTGATTCCGCGGCTCCACCTCACAACACTACTGTGCAGACTCTGGCTCCAAACGAATCTCTACTGCGCAGACTCTGGCTCCAAACAAATCTCTACGAATCTCTACTGTGCAGACTCTGGCGCCAAACGAATCTCTACTGCGCAGACTCTGGCTCCAAACGAATCTCTACTGCGCAGACTCTGGCTCCAAACGAATCTCTACTGTGCAGACTCTGGCGTAGACTCTGGCTAAACGACCTACTACTGCGTAGACTCTGGCTCCAAATCACAATCTCTACTGTGCAGACTCTGGCTCCCAACATATCTCTACTGTGCAGACTCTGGCTCCAAACTAATCTCTACTGCGCAGACTCTGGCTCTACTGCGCAGACTCTGGCTCCAAACGAATCTCTACTGTGCAGACTCTAGCTCCAAACGAATCTCTACTGTGCAGACTCTGGCTCCAAACGAATCTCTACGAATCTCTACTGTGCAGACTCTGGCTCCAAACGAATCTCTACGAATCTCTACTGTGCAGACTCTGGCTCCAAACGAATCTCTACTGCGCAGACTCTGGCTCCAAATGAATCTCTACTGCACAGACTCTGGCTCCAAACGAATCTCTACTGTGCAGACTCTAGCTCCAAATGAATCGCTACTGCGCAGACTCTGGCTCCAAATGAATCCCTACTGTGCAGACTCTGGCTCCAAACGAATCTCTACGAATCTCTACTGTGCAGACTCTGGCTCCAAACGAATCTCTACTGCGCAGACTCTGGCTCCAAACGAATCTCTACTGCGCAGACTCTGGCTCCAAACGAATCTCTACTGCGCAGACTCTAGCTCCAAACGAATCTCTACTGTGCAGACTCTGGCTCCAAACGAATCTCTACTGCGCAGACTCTAGCTCCAAACGAATCTCTACGGCGCAGACTCTGGCTCCAAACGAATCTCTACTGCGTAGACTCTGGCTCCAAACGAATCTCTACTGCGCAGACTCTGGCTCCAAACAAATCTCTACGAATCTCTACTGTGCAGACTCTGGCGCCAAACGAATCTCTACTGCGCAGACTCTGGCTCCAAACGAATCTCTACGAATCTCTGCTGTGCAGACTCTGGCTCCAAACTAATCTCTACTGCGCAGACTTTGGCTCTACTGCGCAGACGCTGGCTCCAAACGAATCTCTACTGTGCAGACTCTAGCTCCAAACGAATCTCTACTGTGCAGACTCTGGCTCCAAATGAATCTCTATGAATCTCTACTGTGCAGACTCTGGCTCCAAATGAATCTCTATGAATCTCTACTGTGCAGACTCTGGCTCCAAACGAATCTCTACTGTGCAGACTCTAGCTCCAAACGAATCTCTACTGCGTAGACTCTGGCTCCAAACGAATCTCTACTGCGCAGACTCTGGCTCCAAACGAATCTCTACGAATCTCTACTGTGCAGACTCTAGCTCCAAATGAATCTCTACTGTGCAGACTCTGGCTCCAAACGAATCTCTACTGTGCAGACTCTAGCTCCAAATGAATCTCTACTGCGCAGACTCTGGCTCCAAACGAATCTCTACTGCGCAGACTCTGGCTCCAAACGAATCTCTACTGCGCAGACTCTGGCTCCAAACAAATCTCTACGAATCTCTACTGTGCAGACTCTGGCGCCAAACTAATCTCTACTGCGCAGACTCTGGCTCCAAACGAATCTCTACTGCGCAGACTCTGGCTCCAAACGAATCTCTACTGCGCAGACTCTGGCTCCAAAAGAATCTGTACTGTGCAGACTCTGGCTCCAAACGAATCTCTACGAATCTCTACTCGCGCAGACTCTGGCTCCAAACAAATCTCTACAATTCCTAATGTGCAGACTCTGGCTCTAAGCCCCATCTCTACTGCGCAGACTCTGGCTCCAAACGAATCTCTACTGCGCAGACTCTGGCTCCAAACGAATCTCTACTGCGCAGACTCTGGCGCCAAACAAATCTCTACTGCGCAGACTCTGGCTCCAAACGAATCTCTACTGCGCAGACTCTGGCTCCAAATGAATCTCTACTGCGCAGACTCTGGCTCCAAACGAATCTCTACTGTGCAGACTCTAGCTCCAAACGAATCTCTACTGCGCAGACTCTGGCTCCAAACAAATCTCTACGAATCTCTACTGTGCAGACTCTGGCTCCAAACGAATCTCTACTGTGCAGACTCTAGCTCCAAATGAATCTCTACTGCGCAGACTCTGGCTCCAAACGAATCTCTACTGCGCAGACTCTAGCTCCAAATGAATCTCTACTGCGCAGACTCTGGCTCCAAATGAATCTCTACTGCGCAGACTCTGGCTCCAAACGAATCTCTACTGCGCAGACTCTGGCTCGAAACGAATCTGTACTGTGCAGACTCTGGCTCCAAACGAATCTCTACTGCGCAGACTCTGGCTCCAAACGAATCTCTACTGCGCAGACTCTGGCTCCAAACGAATCTCTACTGCGCAGACTCTGGCTCCAAACGAATCTCTACTGTGCAGACTCTGGCTCCAAATGAATCTCTACTGCGCAGACTCTGGCTCCAAACGAATCTCTACTATGCAGACTCTGGCTCCAAACGAATCTCTACTGTGCAGACTCTGGCTCCAAATGACGTCATTTACTCAAGATGGCAACGGCCATACTGAGATGCTTTGGCTTCACTTTTCTATAGTGGAGGGAAGTGGAGACGCGTCGTCCATCTTTTTTTTATTTTATTTTTTTTTTTACAGTCTATGATAAAGACCATCTGAAAGGAAACTCCAGCCGCCTTCTCAAGTCTTTACTCATTAACCGCTGTCAGTCGTAGGTCCACATGGATTTGATATCCACCCGGAAGCTTCTTGTGAGCAGTGTGTTTTGTAGACCAGCACTCCAGGAGCTTTCATTGGTTTTTTTTTATTCTGCCCAGTTGAGAACAAGTGCCCTCAGGCTTACAGAACAAACGTTTTCATCTCTGCCGGTGGCAAACCGACACCATCCTGGTCTGAAACTTACACTTGGAAGCACAAGAAGGGATACAGTCATAAAAGGAGACTTGAAGTGACTGGTTAATGTTTTGCCAACCGCAGGTGTATCAGGAGTGGCTCAGAATACGTTAACCAGTTGAAATCACAGTCAGAAGCGGTTAATCTACAGCATGTGAAGCCTCGGGGAATGATGTTTTACATACACAAGTCTCCACAGGTGCTGCATGCTTTGAAAAGTGTTTAGGGAATTGCATTAGAAGCAAAGGCTGCTTTTTGTCCACCTGCTTCACGGTTACAAATCCACACTTGTTTTTCATTTGACAGCGTGTTTTTTGTCATTTGGTAAAGTCAGCGAGCCATTAGGAGTGTGTTTGTTGGTAAATATTAGAATGCATAATTACATTTGTATTGTTATATTTGACACTACTGATTTTTTAAATGTTTTTAAAAAGTCTTTTGTGCTTTTATGCAATGCTGCATTTATTTGATTTAATAAATGCTGCACTGCATAAAATTGTCAAATATTCTTACAGTTTAAAAGAACTATGTTAAAATGTAGGTGATGCAAAGCTGAATTTTCAGCATCATTACTCCAGTTTTCAGTGTCACATGATCCTTCAGATATCATTGTAATATGTGGAAAACTTAGGCCTATTTTAAATTTTGATAATATTTCAGGATTTTACCATTTTTACTGTATTTTTGATTAAATAAATGTGACCTTTGTGAGCATAAAAGACTTCTTTCAAAGCATCTTAATTATTCCAAACTTCTAGATCATTGGTGTATTAAAAATAAATGCATAAATACATAAACATCTCTTGCAGTGATGGTGATTATTTGGTGATTTGATCATTCTGTGATCGTTTTCTTTTACATATTTTTCATGTGACTCACTTGCATCGTCAAATTTGCATCTGCCGTGGGAATATTTTCCAGCGTTTCACATCTAGCCTGTTAGAAAATGTTGTAGTTCTCTTGTCTTTCAGCTCAGTTCCCTGTGAAGTCCTCTTGTTAGGGTTTGATTATAGGGGAGGCTGGATGGAGATCAGCATGTAAAGGTGACTTTCACCCTGAGTCTCTGGAGGAGCCTGTCGGCCGGCACTTATAACAGCCATCTCAGATCTGAGATAGCAGAATCATCTCCTGCATTCTGATGGGGAACGCTCAGAGTTTATTTGATATGATCAAAACACTGTGGCTTTTTGTTCTGTTCTGATTGTGCATCGTGTCTTATTGTGTAGATTATTGATGAATCTCATGTCCAGGCAGGGCTATTATGGTTAACTAAATCTAAAACCAAAACCTTAAAAATATTTTGGTTACTAAACAATACAATACAATAAAATAAATATTAAAAGTAAACTTTTTTTATTTCAGCTAGTTGCCAGGGAAAATAATTGGTGTAGAAACAGTTTTCAGTCAGAAATTGCAAAGAAACAGCAAGTAACACAATTTTTTTTTTTAAAAATAAATTTAGTGCTGTAAAATGATTAATTGCGATTAATCGCATCCAAAATAAAAGTTTTTGTTTACATAACATATGTGTGTGTGTACTGTGTATATTTATTATGTATATATAATAAATACACACACATATAGTATATATTTTGAAAATATTTACATGTATTTGCATATATATATTTATATTCATATAATTTATACATATGTATGTATATATATGTATATATAATATTTTTAAAATATAGACATAACACTTATTTTCTTAAATATATACATGCATGTGTGTGTATTTTTATATATATATATATATATATATATATATATTAGTGCTGTAAAACGATTAATTGCGATTAATCGCATCCAAAATAAAAGTTTTTGTTTACATAACATATGTGTGTACTGTGTATATTTATTATGTGTATATATAATAAATACACACACATAGTATATATTTTGAAAATATTTACATGTATATATTTATATTATTTTATATTATATATAAATATATTTAACATAAACAACATTTTTCATAAATATATACATGCATGTGTTTGTATTTATATACACATAATAAATATACGCAGTATACACAAATATATTATGTAAACAAAAACTTTTATTTTGGATGTGATTAATCGTGATTAATCGTTTGACAGCACTTATATATATATATATATATATATATATATATAATAAATATAAACAGTACACTCGTATATATCATGTAAACAAAAACTTTTATTTTGGATGTGATTAATCGTTTCACAGCACTAAATAAATTATATTTTTAATGGATACATATGTATTTACTGATTTATTTTTGGTAGGGTGTTATAGTAATCTTTGTTTTATTTACAATTTCGATTTTATTTTATTCTTTTACATTGACGCATTTCTTATTTCTATTTAATTTAACTTGATGTACTGAAATAACTGAAACTGAATCTGAAATAAAAATGTATTAAAAACTAGTATTCAGTTATTCCTCCATAATTTCTAAATTTACTACAACTAGCATTAACTAGACATTGCAAAAAGCAGCAAAATGACAAAAACGACTAAAACTAACAAAAATTAAAATAAAATAAAATCTGTCTGTCTATTAAATGTATTAATATATTAATTTATTATTATACATAATATATTTGTGCATTTATGCAGTTGGAAATCAGGAGAAAAATGTTAATTTCACTTAATTTGCATTTCAAACAATGCAAATCCTATTAACAATATTAAATATTTTAAAAAATATATGCTTTATTTCATTTATACAAGATATAATTTTTTATTAGAGTTTGGTAAAAAGAAAAAAAGACCTGTATTTTTATTTAACAAGTTATATATGTTTTTCTACGTCACAAATGACATGAAGTGTTTTGGCAGTAGCTTTTTGTAACTTGTTTTCACTATTAAATTATGTAAAGTGGGACCTGTGTTGTCATGCTACTTGTTTGCAATCAAATTAAGAACAACCTGCTCCCAGTGTGGCTTTATTGCTTTATTAAGCAGCAGATTTGGTTTTTGAAGACTTTATTATTCAACTCTGTCGGTATCTGCAAAATATGCCCTCAGTGAAGAGTATATTTGTTTGATACTAACAGCCCAATTTCATTCTGTTGACTAATTAGGCAATTAGCAACTGTCAGTATGCAATGCTAGATTCATCTTTCCTGTGGTATTTCATTTTCATCTTGTTTGTCAGACAGGCGTTTCATCGCAAACACACTGTAGATACAAACTGTCGGCATAAATTATACGGGATTCACTTTTTAATATGCCACTTTACCACCAGAACGGAGAAAACGGTGCTTTCTTCCTTTATTTGAGCTCTGCTTTTTGGCATCTGGGATTGCTTATGTGTCACAGGTGCTGAAATATATTTCATATTAATATTTCTATAGTAAGCTAAGCTATATGCAAACTGGTCTGGAGCTGATTTTCCTGGAAAGCCCACATTGTGAGTCAGCTCATATCTCCCAGATGACTACAGGAAGTGGTTTGGTGATAAATCAGGCAGGATATATGTTATCTAGAGCTCTCCTGACAGCAGTTTTCACAGCCTTGCCAACACTGAGAACTTTATAAAAAGATTTATTTATTTATTTTTACTTGAAATAGAAAAAAGTAGCAGTAGTATAGGGTAGTAATAATAGTAATAGTAGCATACATTGATATGTTTATTATATTTATTGTTAGAAAATAGTTCTTTTTTGACAGGAAAAATAAAACACAAAAATAATTGCACCGGTATTTTCATGCAGATGTAGTGTCTTATGTAACATAATTTCCCCCATATTATGTAGTTAATAATAATTGTCATAAATTGCTTAATTTTGTAATATTTTTCTGGTTACATTTTATTTTGCACCATATACATTCTACACAAGTCAGCTAAAAATTTTGTTTTTCTACATTTGATTCGGTGCGTTGCAGTTTCTTTTATTATTTCAGAGTTTTAAAAAAATTCTACATCAAATTTTCTTCAGTCAACTAAAAATATTTTTCAAAGTTAAAAACAAAGATTATTGGAGTATGTTTTTCAAGAAAATACTGTTTCAGTCTTTATTCCTCAAATTTTCATTAGCACTATTTCTACACCAATTTTTCTTCAATGTACAGTCAACTATTTTTTTTTTTTTTTTTTTCAAAGTTGTAAGCAAAACAACGATTATTGGAATGTTTTAGAAGAAAATGTTAAATTTCTCAATCTGTTCTGATGAAGAAACAAACTCCTCTACATCTTGGATGGCCTGGGGACAAGTTAATTTTCAACAAATTTTCATCTTTGATTGAACTTTTCCTTTAAACTCCTAATGTATACTTTACTGTTTAAGCAGTATATCTACTTTGATTCATGTTGCAAATATGAGAATGAGATGGGTATTGAAGATAATAAAAAAAGGTCCACACCAATATGATTAAAATCATTTTGAGCATCCTGTTGCGTTAGCATATACTGACGCTGCTTGATGGAATCAGACAGAAACCAGCATCTAAACACTCATTACTTGGTAATGTTGACAGTAAATTCACAGAATCCAAAAACCCAGAGTCAGAACCTCAACCAACTAAAGGTTTGATGTCTTGTCATACAAAAACCGAGATTACAGCTCTGATTTTTCAAGCCATTCCCACCAAGATGCTGAGAAACAAACAGTAACATCTCAAAACCAACAGATCTGATTTGATCATCTCCAAACTGAACAGAAGCAACAGGAAATGCTCTTCAAACGGTGACCAAAGTCTCAGTGTACCAGTTCTACCCAAAAGCCCTGAGGGAGGATGTTACAAAAAAGGTACAATCTTCCTCCTTGGCATCCACTGCTGAAAAATATCAGTTTGTACCGCGTCTCAAAGAGGAGAGCGAGTGGCTTTTCAGAGTGACTTACCGTGTGATTGAAGGCAATTGAAGCGGAAGGTTTGAGAGAGACTGTGAAGTTATGCTTTTTTGTTAAAAGAACTTGACTCTGACCTTACAGCTTGCAGTTCAGATATGTAATGCTGTAAAAATAAACTGACACTTCAATGGGAAAAGTATATACAATGCTACTGTAAAACACTCTTTCTTTGTTCAGTGTACATTGGAAAAAATGACTGAGAATCATTTTTTTCACTCCGTTATTGTGAGTAAATTTCAATAATAATTAGAATGCCTTAATTGCATTACATGCATTACTTGCTCACCAATTGATTCTCTGCAGTGAATGGGTGCCGTCAGAATGAGAGTCCAAACAGCTGATAAAAATATCACAATAATTCACAAGAAAATAACAAGTAATCCACACCGCTCCAGTCCATCAGTTAATGTCTTGTGAAGCAAAAAGCTGCATATTTGTAAGATGCAACTTTAAACCATCATTTCTGGCCAAAATACAAGTTCATAATCCATAATAACGCTTCCTCCAGTGAAATGTTGATCTCCTGTTGTCCTCTCACATCAAAATCCACCTGCATATTTGTTTAGATCTGTTTTAGATCTATTTTCACCTGTAAACATTGCTTGATCTATGCATATTTCTCCCCTAATTCAGACGAGACGACTTTCTCTGGAGAAAGCAATATTTTGGATAAAGGGCTTTATTTGAAATTTGAGAATTTCAATTTAATCTTAATGGCAGATTTGTTTCTTACACATACACACAGCTTTTCACTTCACAAGATGTTAACTGATGGACGAGTGGTGTGAATTACTTGTAAAATATTCTGATGTTTTTATCAGATGTTTGGACTCTCATTCTGACGGCACCCATTCACTGCAGAGGATCCATTGGTGAGCAACTGAAACAAGGCTAAATTATTTAAGTTTATTTCAAATATTCACTCGCCCTCAGGTCATCTAATATGTTGATGAGTTTGTTTGATCATCAGAAAAGATTTTATTTATTTTCAGTAAATGAGTTGGACCATATACCAAAGAAAACGTAACCACCACATGTCCAACATACATGTGAACCCCTCTAATAAAATATAAGAAGAAAGTATGAACGACAAGTAAAGAATAAAACATCAACAGCAAAAGTAAAGGCAGATAAATGCTCTCCCTCCTTTAAAGATCCGACTCTCTTTTCTCACCCGAGATTAACGGCACTCATTAACTAACACTCAGCACTTTTGTCCCCTGTCTGTTGTAATCTTGGTGGATGGCCGCAGTTAAAAGTAATTAGTTTTGGCTGCTAATAATTGAATGTCTCTCAACAGGGGAGTCACAGACTCAGCCACAGAAAGCTCGTCTTAGTAGAAGGATCCCTCACGTTCTCTCACCGAATCTGAAAAGTGAAAATTCATTACAGTATGTCTCGGATAAGGGACTGTTTATTTTATTGATTTGGGGGGGGGGATTCTTCAGTTCAAACTCCAGTGAGATGAGCGGGTGAAGAGGTTGAGCAGTCTAGACTACAACCCTGAGGCGGATGATCACTTGATGATCTGAACTTGGGGCTTTGGGGTTTGCAGAATGGATTTTCTGGTTTTTAGTATAGCATGATAGCAGTACTCTTAAACAAACCACACAACTAATCTGAGATATTGCAACTTTCAACCTCTACTTTCTGCAATTCTGCACTCTAAACCATAAACACTCTTAAAAATAAAGGTGCTTCAAAAGGTTCTTCAAATGATGCCATAGAAGAACCATTTTTGGTTCTACAAAGAACCATTCAGTCAAAGGTTCTTTAAAAAAACCATCTCTTTCTTACCTTTTTATAATCTGAAGAACCTTCTTTCACCACAAAGAACCTTTTGTGAAACAGAAAGGTTCTTCAGATGTTAAAGGTTCTTTATGGAACCATTTAGACAAAAAGGTTCTTCTATGGTATCGTGAGGCACCTTTATTTTTAAGAGTGAAGGTTCCTTACATCAATGTTTCCATGAAGAACTTTTAAAGGAATAGTTCACCCAAAACTAACAATTTGCTGTTAATTTACATACCCTCGGGCCATCCAAAATATAGGTGACTTTTTTGTCTTCAGTAGATGGTCCGTAATTCTTGGTGATTCATAAAATACAGGTCAGCTGCTACCGTCACTTTGAGAGTCCAAAACAAAACACAAAAAAACAGGCCAAACAAAATATTAATGCTAGATATAGGCCTACTGAGGTCTTATGAAGCAAAACGATTGGTCTGTGCAAGAAACTGAACGTTATTTAAAACATTATTACCTGTAATCCGGAGTGACGTTCGGTTCACGAACAAATCATTCTTTTTTGAAAATGTTCACCAAATCGGCCTGAAGCCTCTGAAACAGTTCTCGGCTCAAGCAGCACAGATCTACAAGTTACTCGATCAAAACTCACTTTTAGACATCCGACAATCACTCCGATTCAAAATGAGCCAAAATATTGGCGCATCTGATCCTATGATGAATGAACTGATTCGGTGCTCCATTTCATCCAACAGTCAGTGAACTGAGGAAACTGATCCGACTCAAACTCAGAACTTGAATGAAGGGGCAAAATTAAAGTTTTTATGGTTTCTCATTGTTTATGTAAAAAGGTGAGCTGATGAAGTCTAGTCTAAAGCATACAAGGTGAATAAACATGTAAAACATCCATGTTTCATATCATTACTGGGTGCTTTAATAATATAATTGTGTATACATTACATCATTGATTATGTAAACAAACTTGTGAACTAAATCAATTCATTGAAATGAACTGTCCGAAAGAACCAGTTTGCCTGAGAGTACACACGACGCTAACTGACCGCGACGGCGACACGCGAAATTTCTATTTTACAGTTTCTATTTCCACGACGCCGCGGCTGGAGCAACAACATACAAACTATATGACAGTAGATAATCTGAGGTGATTATGTGCTTTATTCAAAGTTAAACGTGTCTAATATGAGTTTAAATATCATTTTGTGAGACCTTATAGCTATACTGAAAGCAACAATAGATAGTTTACCTTAGATCTTGAAAATCAATAAAAGCAAATATATATGTTAAAACTGTGAACTCAGTGCGAATCAACAAGTGTATTCCATAACAAAGATGGTTTCAGTCACTCAGTATGTACATTTAATAATGTTAAAAGGTTTGATATTTATGAATTTGATCATAAACTTTCCATTTCGTTGAAAGTGCAGGGCGCTTCCCGAGAGAGCCCGCCCACACGCTTCTGATTGGCTGTGATATTTGATTAATTGTCACGTCACGTTGTTGCATCGCGTTTGGTGTGGACACTCAAATTGCTTGTCGCTGGAATCTTGTCGCGTTGTGCGATGTTCAGTTTCTTGCACAATTCAACTGTTTTGCTTCATAAGACCTCAATATATCATCCTTTTTTCGTTCCCTTATATGCTTTTTTACTCTTAAAGTGACGGTAGCATTGACATGCGTTACATGAATCACCAAGGGTCATGATTTCAGGTAAAAATCTTCTTTACTGTCCTACAGAAGATACAAATTAATCTACATCTTGGATGGCATGAGGGTGAGTAAATTAACAGCACATTTTTTTGAACTTTCCATTCCAGATTCTTTATATTATTAAAATGGTTCTTTTAAGAACTGTTCACTGAAATGTTCTTTGGAGAACCAAAAATGGTTCTTCTATGGCATCACCGTGAAACCCCCCTTTTGGAACCCTTATTTTAAGAGTGTGTCCAATTAAATTCATTGATGTGCCCTTGAGATACACAGTGACCTTCTTTGGTGGACAATAAAAGCATCATCCATTCAGAAGCACTCGCTATCTTTCATCAGCTCACGCAAAAATGCTTCACATTTATTTTGAGCCCAGGCTTGATGCTAAAAAACAGGCTTTTATATCTCTGAATGGGATTTTCTGTTTTACTGCCCTTGGGCTTTGTTCTAAAAGTTCACTGATTTTAGCTTTTGTTTACATTGGTGAAATGGGATGCCTATTGAAAATGATTTAATGGCTTATAGCTTTAGATTTCATTTCACCGGGACACCGCACAAATAGATGGCAATAATAACAGTGCTCAAATGAATTTGGGTGAATATGATGGTTGATATTGGACTTATTTGCAGAGATGAAATCAATGTTTGGCGACGGGAGAAAAAGAAATGAGGTTTTCATCGGGAATGCACTCTAAAAGATTCAATTGAATGGTAGAGTAGAGGTGAATGAGGTGAGGAAATGGAGAACACAATAATGGTGAATATGTTCTACCTGGAGATGCGCTCAAGTGGCTCGAGTTTTTGGAAGTGACAGCAATGATTGATCATAAAGCACAGTAATTGTGACATTGTACCAGCATACGAAAAGAGCCTTTTGATTACACTCAATATATATGAATATAAATGGAGTTTTTGTTTAGTCAGAAGAACCAAAGTAATTTTTTAATGTGCAATTCCAGTAGATATAAATGATAAATAAACCATGAAAATGACCCATTTAAAAATTTTGAAAATAACTGATGTGTATTAACCTTTGATTGTTGATTACAAAACAGGATATTTTGTTATTACATTACTACATCAATTATATTATTTTTCTTTAAATGTTACTAAAGAACTAGTTCACCCAAAAATGAAAATTTGTTGAAAGTTTACTCACCCTCAGGCCATCCAAGATGTGAGTTTGTTTCTTTGTCAAAACAGATTTGGATAAATGTAGCATTACATCACTTGCTCACCAGTGGATCCTCTGCAGTGAATGGGTGCCGTCAGAATGAGAGTCCAAACAGCTGATAAAAACATCTTGATGGGTTTGTTTCTTACAAACACATGGCTTTTCACTTCTTAAGATGTACTGGAGTTGTGTGGATTATTGTGATGTTTTTATCAGCTGTTTGGACTCTCATTCTGACGGCACCCATTCACTGCAGCGGATCCATTGGTGAGCAAGTGATGTAATGCTGTATTTCTCCAAATCTGATGAAGAAACAATTAAATTTTCATTGTTGGGTGAACTATTCCTTTATATTTTTTTTTTCTATTTTTTCTTTTTCCCTTTCTTTTTCATGAACACTCTTACTTGTCATTGACCTAGTTAGAATAGTAATATTAATAGGCTTATCAGATTTTTAAAGTGAGAAGAAAAGCTTCCCATTTATTATGGTGCAAATTCATCTGCCATTTGCTAGAAGCCAAATTTGGCAGATGCCAGCATGGACAGTCTGTGCGACATGCCCTCATCATCGAAAACATCCAAATGAGGTCCAATGTCAAATCTAGGTCCTGAATCAGCAATCTATAGAGCTTTAAGCTCATGAGGTAAAATGCACTGAAACGCTGCGTACATCTACTCATCATGTTGTCTTTTATAAACATCTTCAGGCAGCGTTGTTTGGCTCAGGTTGTAGTTTTGTTGTTGTTTGCGTGATCCGGGTGCCGGTTTGAATACAAAGTGTTTTTGTCCCCTGCGGCTAAACCACAGTTCTGAGCAGTAGCACTTATTTTGGTGCCTGACCTTAGCAAGCATTTGTTATTTTCCCTCTTCCTCAGATGCACAGCTCGGTCTCACCACCTGCTCACATCCCACACGAAATTTGCATTTGCACACTGAGCATTGCAACATTTGCTGTAGTTGAATGCACTCAAACTTGTGTGTGTCCTGTTATCCTTATAAACAGATATGAAGCGATTTGATGAGAAGACACACAGCTGAGGTTATACTTCACCTTTATAGAGCCCTTTTGTACAACAGCTAACATCAGTCGTAGAGATCATGGAAAGTTAATTGGAATCATATATTTCAATAGTAAAGCCTTCATAAATGCCTTATGAATCAAATCGTGCAGCCTTTATATTTGATAAACATGTCTGACTTCAGTATTAATGATGCTGTATACCTGATTTCTAAAAGGTAATTCTTGATATATCGGTGAAGCCAGTAAGTACATACATTTTGTCAGAATGTCTGCTAAACATACTTTCATCTGTGGAACAAAAAAGAAGATATTTTGAAAAGCGTTTTTGTCAATAAAATGAAAGTCAACGAGGTCCCAAATAGCACCTGTATGGACAAAAAAACATGGAGATATTTTTCATAATATCTTTCTTTGTATTGCACAGAAGAAAGAAATGCATACAGATTTGGAATGACATGCGATGTGAGTAAATGATGACAGAATTTGAATTTTTGGCTGAACTGCCCCTTTAAGTCAAAGAAAATAAAGAAAATAAAATAAAAATATAAAATACTCAAATCACTTAATTTGTCAACATTGCAACAAGTTATTTAACAAAAAATGTAATATTTAACATTTTAATTTATGTATGTGTATGTATTGATAATATAATATTATTATTATTATTATTATTATTATTATTATTATTATTATTATTATTATTTTTTTTTTTACTTGTGTTTATTAATGAGCAATGAGGTGCCATGTACAGATTTTGTTCATCATCTGAATAATAATAATGAATCTAGGGAAAAGCAGTTCATAGAGACTCAACGTTCTGTTCTGCGATCTTGTCTTGCGTGTTTTTTCATGTGAACCACTTGGACTTGATGTGAATAGGGCAACAGCTCCATATGAAACCCTCTCAGTCAGTTGACCCTGAAATGTGATCTTTTTTTGTGCGCGTGTGTTGCGTGCGGAGCCTCTAGTTGAGTCCTTCAGGAAGAGTATTCGGTGGAGAATAATTGGGTGACTGCTGTATAGAGTCTAACAGCAGAATTGCCTGTCTGGTTGGCCCATCCCACTGTTAGGGGTTGTTCCAGACTGCCGAGGCTGAAGGAAAGGACCTCTATTTTTCTTGTCTAGTCTTTTCTCCAGGATGCATTCAGGCTGACAGCATGATAGACAGGCCAGAGCTGCTCTGTGGGGAATGAAGGGACATCAATTAGCTCACCTCCCACCCCGTCCTCTCCTCTCTCTCTCTCTCTCTCTCTCTCTCTCTCTCTCTCTCAAATGAGCCATTTCAGCCACAGGGAGACAGCAGCAATAGAAATCCTTCTTTGTCATGTGCATTTCAGAGACAGTGGCGCTGTGTTTTAACCCTGTAAGCCTGACATATGACATAATAGTCAGAAAAATCTAATAATTTGAAATGAACCCATTTCTAAAAAATAAGATGTAATCCTGACAGCATGATCATTAGTTGTTGACAAATTAAACTGCCAGTATGTTAAAATGGCAAAAGAGCAATGTTTTTTTTTTTTTTTTTTTGGCTGATGTTGGCAAATATTGTACTGGTCATGTCAAACATACTATTCCTAGTGCAAACAAGTCAATATTCAATAAATAAGATAAAAAGCACCAGTATTTGTACAGAATTGGTAGGCGTTTGCATTTGAACCCTCTGTCGAGAGAGCATGCGGTGATACGTCTGCATGCATGAACGGTCCAGTGCACTTCTTGGCCTCAAATAAACAGATCCACTCTCCAGTGGGTGGCACTGCGTGGTTCGGTTAGGCTAGCAAAGTTTTTTTCCATTTTTGGAATGCTCCATACAGCCTAATAACTAAAATGGGCTACTTTATGTTTTTCTTATTTTGTGCAGCTGTGACTGACATTTAAACAACTAAATACAATTCTAACCACATAATAGATTTTAGGGTAAATGGGATAGTTTACTCAAAAATGAAAATTCTGTCATTTTAAAGATGTCCTTACTACCTTTCTGGGCCTTGAACGTGGTAGTTGTGTTGCTGTCTATGCAGGGTCAGAAAGTGCTCGGATTTCATCAAAAATATCTTATTTTGTGATGAACAAAGGTCTTACAGGTTTGGAATGACATGAGGGTGAGTAATTAATGACAGAGGTTTCATTTTTGGGGGAATGATCCCTTTAAGGACAACAACTTGAACAACATTTTTTTTTTTTATCTACATTTATTTCTAATGTTAGATAGGGTTTGGTCTTTGATGGAGTTTAAACCAGCAACCTTCCAGTTACCAGCCTTGAGCATTAAAGGGTTAGTTCACCCAAAAATGAAAATTAGCCTGTGTTTTACTCATCCTCATTTTTGGGTGAACTAACCCTTTAAATCCTTCCTTAAGAATGCAGGCCAGCCTCAACAAAGGAGAATTACAGTGCTGCTGAGGTCTATGGTATCTCAACCTGTGAAATAATTATTTGCTCCAATTTAATGATCTAGCAAATAGCTGATGATGTGCAGTCAGGTGGTTCTGGGTCATTGTCGAAGCATTGCTATGTGGTTGATAGGTTCTGGGTGGTTTGTAGTGTGATGCAATGAGGTTGCTATAGGGTGTTCTGCATGATTGCCTGGTTGGTTGCTTACTGGCCCAAGTCTCTGTAAATCTAGTCTGTAGATATGGCTCAGGTTCCTCCTTCAATGTAACTTAATCTCTTTTTTGTCCACTAGGCAAGAGTCAAATTGCTTAGAAAGGCAATAACGCATCTGTCCCCAACAAGCTGCACAATTTGAGATATCATTCGTGTCTGTAGCACAAATTGGAGTTACATGCTGAAGGTTAATACTTAGGGTGAGTAGTTTGTCGAAATCACTAACCTTGAGTATGAGCAATAGTAATAGAGATGCTTGCCTTGGTAAACACCAATAACATTTAAATGTGAGTTGGAGAGAGTTCAGCAGTCATGGCAGTGCCAGTCTGGTGTGGCAGTGAGAGTGAGAACTGATGAATGCACAGGGGAAGGACAGGTTGTACTGGGCTTTAGTCCATTAGAGAGAGAGAGAGATGAAGTGTTTGTATGAAGTAAACAGTTCCCTTGGGATTTGCTGATCTGTTTCCAGTTGAGGTACAGGGAACACACTGGAGGAGTTGTAGCTGATGGTAACAGATTGAATTATTGATTTTGCACCTGCTCAAAATATAGTTGAATGTCTGTTTGGGTTAGGATGTTAATTTTTTTACAAATTATTTTTGGTCACACTTTAGTTTGGGTACCAATTCTCACTATTTAACTACAACTTTTGCCTCAGTAAACTCCTAATTTACTACTTATTAGTAGTTAGTAGGGTAATTGTTAAGTTTAGGTATTGGGTTGGATAAAGTGATGTAAAATATGGTCATGCAAAATGAGACATTAATATGTGCTTTAAGAGTACTAAAAACAGCCAGTATGCTAGTAATATTCATGCAAATAAGCAACTAGTTAATAGTGAGAGTTGGTACTTTTTCATGTAAATGGTATTTTTTTATGTTCATCTCTCGCTATGCATACCTCACACTCGCTTCATCCTCAGTTCACTGAATTAATTGTTTTTGATGAAGCAACACCATAGCAACCACTCAGAGCACACTAACAAACATGTTTATCTTACTAGAACCATTCAGAACTCTATAGCACCTTCATAGCAACACCCTAGAAACCACACAAACTGCCCTTGTAACAATTACATACCTGTAGCAATGCCTTGGCAACCACCAACAACACTGTTACAACCACATAGTAAAATGCTAAAATAAAAACACCCAGAACATCTTCACAATGCTCTAATAACCACCAAAAATAACCTAGCAACTGTATACAAATGTCCTGTCAACCACTTACAATACCCTAGCAACTGGAAAACTACACACTAAACTATTTAGAACACCTAATGACCATGTAGCAACCAAAATACCCTAGCAACTACGCAACATAGTCCTGGCAACCACTTACAGAACCCTAGCAACTAGAAAACTACACACTTTTTAGAACACCTAATGACCATGTAGCAACCAAAACACCCTAGCAACTATATAACAGTGTTGCAATGCATGCAACAATTAAGACACCTTCACAACTGCATAGTAACATCCTAGCAACCACTCAAAATGCTCTTGTAACCGTACCCTGGTAACCCCACAAATGCATAGCTACACACTAAACTATTCAGAACACCTTATCAACCATGTAGCAATGCCCTGGCAAACACCCTCAACATCAAAGCAGCCACATAGCAACAGTGGCGCCCCCAGAAAATTTTAATAGGGGTGGCCAGATGAGGCCACAGCAAATCTTGGGGTGGCACACCTAAAAAATAAAATGATTAAAAGTTACACTTAATGTGTGTTATATGTATTTACTTTTGGTTCTGGTTAATGTAATAATATGATTTTAATTATCAATTAATTACTCTTTAAATAGTGTAGGTCTTTTAAATAATTATACATCAGCAATTATATGGGCAAAACCAAAAAAGGGACAATATTTAAATTTAATTATTCTGACTGAGCTTTATTAAACAGGGTTTCTGCAGGATTTTTAAGCTCAAATTTAAGACCTTTTCATGACCTTTTTAAGACCTGCACAAATAAAATTAATACCATATGAGCGGGGTAGGGGAATGTCTATAGTATTATATTAAACTGTAACATGACTGTAAAAAGCATAATTTACAGTTCAGATAAAAGTTTTCACAAAAACAAAAAGTTTTATAAAATGATAAACTTTACATTTCAGCCTTTAAACCATTTTTAAGAAAATGGATGAGTCAAAAGTATTAAATTTTATATTAATTTAAACAATTATCAAAAAATTATTATATCAATTAAATGACAAATTAAGGGTGTGCAATATTGACAAAAATTATATCTCTGTTATTTTCTGGGATTTTATCGATAACGATAATTAGACAATATTTTGCTGAGTGTTATTGTGCTGATATCTTATTTCTAATTGTGCTGACAGCTGACTCCTGAATTTTTTGACATTCTACATATTCTGGTGATCATTTCACAGCAGTGATAGAAATTAATCATTTCCAACCAGTTTTATAGGCATTTTTACCTTTAAGGTACCTTTTCATTTTTAAAATATTTTCAAACATCAGCTTTCAGTGTTTTGTTTAAAATATCAAAACATTATTTATTTATTTGTAACTGCAGGTTAAAGTATTCTATGTCCCACAGAGCTGCATTAAACAGTGTGTAAAAACATCTAAATGGCACTTCAGATGCAGCTTCTGTGTTTTCTCTGCATTGCAAAGATCAATTTTGTTGATACTGATTGCATTTGCTTGGTAACAGCCCAAATGCAAGAATTTGACCTAAAAGATGGTGCACACTTTTAGACAAAAATGGCTTAAATGTGAAATTAAAATCGCCAGCATAATAAGTGAGTCATTGTGATTGAACCGAATCATTTAAACAGTTGATTCATTCAGGAACGAAACACTGTCATGTTGCTCAGAGACGCAAAACAGTGCTGTGGCTTTGTTTGGAATGATTTTTGTTTTTAGAAATAGAGCAAAAACAGGCAATATGTTGTCTAAAACGTAAGTCTCTTCATATTAACTTCTTGTTTATTGAACTGTTGTATAAAATCAATATCACATTTGTAATTATGCTGAATTTGGAGAAAAAACGTCACTCTTTGTGTGATTGTAACTATATGAAATGATATAAATATATACATTTTCTGCCCCATATCTTGAATAATGTGATCATTCTAAATGCATTTTAATAGACTGATTCATGCAGTGAAAGAACGCACTATAAATGCGCATGCACACTAGTCTAACCTTCTAGACCATCACTTAATGTATGCACGCACTCTGAAGGTGTTTTGTTTCCTTTTCGCAATATACTCGTTAAAACCACACATATATAGCACATCAATACCATGGTAAAAATGTAACTATATGGGTTTTATTTGGTATTTAGGCTATATGAAAAATAGTGGTCTATACATAAATGCACAAACACTAATCACAAAAAATACTGTAAATTATATTCCATTACTCCTTTAATACATTTAATATATGTCTATTAAATACAATTCGATATGAATATCCCACATGACATTTCTGACACAATACCATGGTGCAGTTAACGTTAGTGTTACTACAGTAAATCCGTGGTAAATGATGGCGATTTGTAGATTGAAATGCCTTCTGACTATATCGTCGTTACACACAGTGTTTCTCCTTTTTGTCAGCGCTGTTTCATCTGGATTTAAACTAGTTTAAATCACTAGTCATTTGTGTTCTTTGCTGAATTCGCGCTTCACACCGGATCTCACAGCGCTTCAGTGGTCGTGTGAGCGGCGTGACTGAGACTCTTCAGCGGGAGTGAGCTGGGCAGCTACTCTGGTGGCGCCAATCTACAATCTTTTTTGGTGGCTGCAGCGGGCGCTGCATTTTTTTTTTCACGCCATAAACTATTGTGAATTTACATTATGCATTTAAATTAATAGTACCCACTGCAAAATCATCCTAGGGGTGGCCACAGGGGTGGCCAGAGTTTATACACCCCTTGGGGGCGCCCCTGCATAGCAACATGTTATAAACTACTAAAAACACTTAGCAACTACTTAACAACACACTAACAACCATCTGGAACCCCTATGCAATTGAATTGTAACACTCTGGCAACCAGCCAAAACACCTTAGCAACACACAAAGCAATGCCTTGGGAACCACCCATAACACTGTAGCGACCACACAGCAATAAACAGTTAAACACCCAGAATATAATTGCCATGCTCATGCAACCACCCTAAACACCCTAGCAACTGTATAACGGTGACCTAGCAACCACTCGCTACATCACTCACAATACCTTGACATAGCAACACCAATTAAGACACCTTCACAACTTCATAGTAACTCCCTTGCAACCACTACTCTTGTAAGTACCATAACAATTGCATAGCTACACATGAAGCTGTTCACAACACCTTTACAACCACGTAGCAATGGAGCAACCACTCACAATATCAAAGCAGCTGCATTGTAACATGTTATAAACCACTCAGAACATAGCAACATGCTAGCAACCACTCAGAAACCATTGAAAACTGCATTGCAACACCCTACTTTTTTGATGACATTGGGCTTTAATTGGCTTCCAGAATGTGACACTTCTGGTGCGGCCTAGAGGAAGTATGTGTTTGGAAGTAATGGAGGAAGAGCAAGATTTGCTGTTTTTCTGGTGCTCATACTGTACCCGAGCAAGTGAGAGCACGCTTGTGCGATTGTGTATGGGTCCAGTGACAGTAGGGTGTGTAGAAGGACAGGGCCTCGTTAATAATGTGATGTGTGAGACTGCCATGACAGCTGCTGTCTACAGGTGCTCAAGAGAATCTCTGGAGAGAGACCGTTAGAGAAAGAAGAGGCAGACAGTGGAATAAACACCTGCCACAACAGCCATAAATCTCCACGTATGTGTGTGTTATTATGCTTGTGTATGAATGTATTTATAAAACCACCACAGTCACACCCAGAAGTAGATTTTATTGCTCTGAGGATGCTCTTTTATAGCCCAGGACACTTAGTGGTATTTAGAGTTTATGTTTCAGTTCCCAACATTGTCCCAGATGTTCTCCAAAAAATTCCTTAGGAGACCTTGGGAGACAACAATAGAAACAAGTGAAACAATTGTTTACTTATAGTCTGAGTTTAAAGCAGGGGTATCCAGTCCTGCTCCTGGAGGGCCACTGCCTTGCAGAGTTTAGCTCCAACCCTAATTAAACACACCTGAACCAGCTAATTAAGGTCTCCAGGATTACTAGGCTGTATTTGAAATTGCTCCCTATACCCTCATTCAGTACTCCACTAAGTGTTGGGGTTACTTTGAAAAGTAATACACTACGTTACTCCAAAAAAGTAATTAATTGTGTTATTTAGTTACTTTTTATGGAAAGTAATGCATTGTTGATTTTGCATTACTTTGTTTCACCAAAAGTGAAATTAATAAGCCTCCGGCTAAAGGAAATGGCTCTTCCTCTGCACACCACTCCTAATTTCTCTCAACATGGGGACAGGATTGCTGTCAGTAAATAAATGGGGAAAAAAGTAACTTGCATTACTTATTTGAAAAAAGTAACTCAGATATTTAGTTGTAAATTTAAAAGTAATGCATTACTTTACTAGTTACTTGAAAAAAGTAATCTGATTGCATACTGTAACTTGTAATGCATTACCCCCAACACTGTCTACTATACTTCACAAATTTAGACACTAAGGTCCAGTTTTACTAAACATGGCAAATTAGCGCGAGAGCGCAATTGCAAAACAACGCCAAAGGCAGGGGAAATTTCTGTGGGTGATTTATTAACAATGTGCAAATTAAAGAACACAGACGCAACATCAAATTTACATATTGACCAACGCAATATACCAAGCGCAGCGCAAATTAGTGTAGTCGCGAATAAAGAATAAATAAATAAATAAGCCACAGTACGTTGAAAAGAACCGGAGGCCAACAAATGAGGGGTTGAAAGAAGTTTTGATAGGCCTGGTATTGCGGGACTGCTAGTTGAGGATTCCAAGTCGTCTTTTATTTCCTGAAGCAAATTAAAAATAACATGGCTTGGCAAACGGTATGTTCAGATAATGTGTTCTTTCCAAATAAATTAATACGTTCAAAAAAAAAAATCTCCTCCCTTCTACCATGTGCTCTCTGTTCTCTGCGGTGCCTCTCCTAGCAACAATAATTGCAGCCATTTCAAGCGCAAAATAGTGCTAGACATGCTTTTTTGGGCGTTGAATAATGGCGCAACTGCCAGTAATTTGATGAGCGCACACGTTAGTAAAACGTGCTGCATGATTCATTTGAATACTCTTCTCCCATAAATTTTGTGTCTGAAAGGGAAACTCCTACAAATGCATATTCAATAAGGTCAGGTGCAAAAATAACGGTGTCCACGCATTTTCAGCGCTAATTCGTCACTGCGCGTCTTTAGTAAAACCTGACAGTACTATTTTAACCCCAAAAGACAGTTTGCGCAAGCGCAAGCTGTTAGTAAACCGGGCCCTAGGTGTGCTAGAAGCGCTGAAGATGGCATCTTTAAACAGAAACTTATTGGTTGCAACGCTAACAGTGCATGGGTATTCTCTAGTGACTAGCTGTTAACTGTACATCAGTTGTACACTCGTACTTGAGGTCTGTTAAGGGACTGAATGAGTGAACTCAATAAGCCACAACAAATGGCTGTCCCTTCAAATAGCACACTATATAAGGGTATGGGGGCACAACCCTAGAGAAAGGTGTGCTGGAAATTGGCCCTCTATGGGGTTGATTGGAACAGGGTAATTTTGGAACAATAAGATTTCCTAGTGGGCAAGTAGAGAAACAATCCAATGACAAATATTTGCAAAAAAATCCTGTGCTTGTTGCTAGGGGTGTCAAAATTAATCGTTGTATCGATGCATCGCGATGCGGACGTGAACGATTCTGCATCGATGCAGTAATAGACCATAATCGATTATAGCCTATGACGTCATTCGCATACGCGCTTGTCACGCGAGTATTAAAAATGCACTCTCTATTTTAAAATCTGAGCTTGGCTTTTTCCCGCATATGGCACGTGTGCGCTAGAGACAATTGCGGCAGGCTTCATTGCACAGAAAATGCGCTATGAGACACGTGCGCATTGCTTGTGCTTCCAACTCGCTGTTGTTTTAGTCTTTTACTTTAGATATGCTTTCATTTCTGCCGTTTGGAATACAGTACGTATTAGATGCACTAAACTTACGTACTGACAGACTTCCACGTGCTCTTTGTGTTTGTTTGTCAATCGCGGCTGCGGTTAAATGCACTGCATTAGATTATGCAGAAGCTATATTTACTTTTAATTCATAACAATAATTAATTATATATTAATTAATATGTTAGTTAATTAATTAACAAATTATAAGCAGGCTACTTTTTAAAATAATTAATAAAAATGCACAAAATAAATTTGATATAATCATGATGCATTGTGATGCATTGTGATATCGAATTGAATCGTGAAACCAGTGCTGATTCACACCCCTACTTGCGGCAGCCTTGTTTAATTGGACAGCCATTAAGAATAATAAGAGATTTTATCTTCTGTTGCTTAATATCGTCATGTCTTCTGATAAATTAATGTCAGAAAACAGAAGGTATTTTGTATTTTAGCATCATGAAACCCTGCATGAATAGGACTGGACAGAATCACTGTAGTACTGGTTATTGTGATTGTTAAACTTCCTGATTTGGAAATCGATAAATCTAGTGTATTTTCTGTGGATCAGCCGTGTCATCTGGCACAGAGTTATTCGTTCACTTCACCTTGGGTTAGGGATTTCAAACCATGGAAACGTTTCTCCCTGCTTACAATAATAGCACTATATTTGACTCCCAGTTTCTGTCTTTTGCACCGAGAGAGCTTAAAGAGTTCTGCTGCTCCAGAATGCTGGCGATCTCTCCTCACACTCGATACAAAATGATGACGAACATCATCGTGACTTTGAAATCATTGTAAATAGCGAAAGAGACAACGGCGTTTTCAAAGCAATTCAACAATCAAATGCTAATTGCTGGTGGCACATCCAGTAATCACAAAGGGGCGACAAACATCTCTACAATTGTGTGTGGCGATGAGAGGCGGGACTTTATTCACTGGGTTTGGAGTCCAGCCTTCCGTCCTGTGCCTTAACAAACCTAACACTCATCTGAGCGCCAAGTACTGGTTTGGCTGTAACTGTGTTTATGTGTGTTTGTATGTAAGGGCGTCTGTGCTGTGCATACCTCATTCTGATGAGACTTCCTCTCTTCTGTGAGAGGACTAGTTTGTGTGGAAGGAAGTCCTTCAGGTTGTATTTAATTTAATGGAAATGTTTTGCTTCCCCAGCCTGGGTTGCTGGGCAATGGGTTGCCAAAATATTGGGCCCTCTTAGCAAGAAGAGCAAACTAGGCTGATCCATTTGAATGATCAGAAACATAACTTCCTAGATGATGGATGGAAAGAAAAGCCATGCAAATTGGAGGAGAAGATAGATGCTGAACTTGGAGGAAAGGAGAAGAGGCAAGAGAGGAGAGGCGAGACAAGATGAGGTGAAGAGTGATAGGAGATGAAAAATAAGGAGAGGGAAAAAGGGAAAAAGAGCAAAGACAAGAGGCAAGACGAGATGAGGAGAGAGGAGTCAAAAAATGAGGAGTGGAGGGCAATCAAGATTGGAAAAAGACTAAAGATGAGGAGAGAAATTGAAAGGTAGTCAAATGAGATGAGATTAGGAGCAAAGCGAGCTTTTAGTGAGTGACTGATTTCACGAGTGTGCAGTAAGCATTGAACTATGATGAGAGATGAGAGGAGGTGAAGGATAAAGAAAGGAGACCAGAAATGAGGAGCAGAGATGAGTTACATGTGGATACAAGATGAAAGAGCAAAGGAGAGAGAGGTTGTAGACAGAAAGAAAAAGGAGAAAGGAGGAGAATCGTCGAAAGTTGAGGAGGTGAAGCAATATAAAGATCAGAGAGGAGAGGAGTCAAATTATGAGGAGAGGAAGTGAGAACATATGAACAAAAGGGAGAGGAAGATATGAGAATAGAAATGATGGATCGAGAAGTCAGCATGTGATAAGACAACAGAATAGGAGATGAGAGAAGTCAGAAAATGAGGAATTAAGAGTTGACCAAAAGTAAAGGAGTTGTGAAAAAAGGAAAAACAAGAGTTCCCAAAAAAAGAGAAGTCCAAAAATTTAAACGAAAGATGAGAAGAAGAGATGAGGAGTTTACAATGATGAATAAAGACAAGTACTTGGAGGACGAGGAGGTGAGATGGATAGACGACCAAAAGAAAGGAGGTGAGATGAGATATGAGGAGAGGAGTCAAATTATGAGAAGATATGAAAAGAAGGGTGAGAGGAGTCAAAAGAGTAGAAGAGTAGAAGGGGTGAGACAGTTTGAAGAAAAAGGGGGAGAGGATTTGAGAAATGATGTGAGAAGTCAAAATGTAATAAATGAGAAGCAAGAGATGAGGAAAAGTAATGAGACAACAGAGTAAGAGATGATAGAAGTCAAAATATGAGGAGTTAAGAGTAGACCAAAAGCAGAGGAGCTGAAATATGAGGAGATGTGAGGAAAGGAAAGGAGAGATTTAAGAGAAGGTGAGATGAGGGATGAGTTAAGGAGTTGAATAGTGACCAAGTGAGACAAGGAACTAAAAGAGAGATGAGGAGGTGGAATGGATAGAAGACCAAAAGAAAGGAGGTGAGATACAAGGAGAGGAGTCGAAACGTGGATGAGATAAAAGACGAGATAAAAGGATATGCAAAGGAAGGAGACAAGGAAGGGGGATGAGGAGAGGAGACGAGAAAAGATGCCGAGGCAAGACTTGAGGGGACAAGAGTAGTGCAGAGTTTACCCCAAAGAGCATATCAGCCTTAATTTTATCACTGACAAGACCAAACAAACAGCATAAACCTACAAATCAGCCATCTGCTCTGCTTGTCTCTGAAAGCAACCCATTCGCTTTTCCATTCCACCATCAGCAGCGAAAGTGTTTTCAAGCTACTAATCGTTATTTAATCAAGCTTACTGGCTTGATCTGCTTATATTCAATTAATTTAATCCACTCTATCCAAAGAGCCATGGCGAAACTGCATGCTGAGAGTGACATATCTGCTCCCCAGCAAACTGACCCTCTTTACTGCGTCTCAGAGGGCTGCCGAGATGTGAATGGGCACAGTCAAGCATGTGTTATGTGGGTGTGCGTTGCAGCCCGTTAAGCTGTGCGAGTGTGTGTAGCGAGGTATGTGTACTGCCCTGGGGGATGTAGGACTCCTGGCCCATTGCCTATGACCCAGATTACAGGAAATTAAGGAGATTTTAGGAGCTCACTCTTCTGGCCTGCTGCGCTGCATTATCAGAATCTGCTCCTGCAAATAGAAGCAGCGGGACGGGGCGGTGGACTTGGCAAAGAGATGCACTACCACCGAGTACTACCTCTCTTTCTCTGGAGGAAATGTTTGATGGAGCGAGTTCCGCCTGTGCTATTTTTAAGTGTTGGTCAAAGCACATATACGTCAGATGAGTTTTTAAGATGGCTTGTCAAGTTAAAAATAAATGTAGCTCAACTAACTATGTATCCCCTGTGTTCTGTTCCATTACGTTCTATCAGTTGCGCAGTTTTTGAACACAAGATCGTGTCCTGTGTGTAGGCTAGATCCTCTCCAAACAGAACATTGAGTGCTGTTCCAGACTGAAAACTACCATGTGCAGTTGCTTTTCCAACTTGGTTCACAAGGTTCCGCCTAATATGAAATCATAACTAATCATGAAAATGATGTTTTGAATTATAAATAGTCAGTTATTCATTCTGTGCAATCACTTGCAATATCCCATATCTCGTCCCTAAATGGTTTGGGCATGTTCTTGTTTTGCCATTAGCCAATCAGTGTTGCGAGATGTCATGGATCTATAGTGATTAGAAACGTGACATTTACAGCTCAGCTGACTAGTTCAAACAACTTAACTGTAACTCCAGAGATATGGAAGATTTAAGATCTAAGTCATAGTAGATAATTGTCATGCTATCTTTATAAACTAGCCAAGAGCTTAACTGGTAAGCACTATGCTAAGCTATTACACTAAGTTAAAGTCTGCATGAACCAGAAGTTGTAGCTGACTTTAATTCAGTATTGTAACGTATTTCCAACTGAAACAGAATATTAAACAGAGGGCGGGGTTTTGTTTTAGCACACCTCCTCTCCATCTCTCACTCATAGCAAACCAACGGTTGAAGGAGAGTGGTCAAGGATCTTCTGCCCAAGCCATCAAACTGATGTCATCAGAGAAGGAATCCCAATCAAGAGAAGAAGTAAATGTTCAGATTGTGATTAAAGATTTCCAAAACAAAGTACTTTTTCAGTGGATTAACTTGCATGGATTAATTGTTCACATCAAGACTAGCAATGTGCGCTACTAGGCTAAATTAAGATTACTTTTAACATTACAAATCAAAATTCATGGTGGGAATGCTACTGGATATAACAGTAAGGGGGCAGTGGGGGCAGTCATGGCCTGATGGTTAGAGAGTCGGACTTGTAACCCAAAGGTCATGGGTTCGAGTCTCAGGTCTAGCAGGGATTGTAGGAAATGTTCATTACAACATTACAACACAAATCACAATTCATGGTGGGAATACTGAATGTACTGTGCTCTCTTCCACCTTCAATACCACAACTGAGGTGAGACCCTTGAGCAAGGCACCGAACCCCCAACTGCTCCCCGGGCGTGGCAGCTTTGGCTGCCCACTGCTCCGGGTGTGTGCAGGTGTGTGCACACACACACAGCAGTAAGAAGTGAACAAACCAGTAGCCCCTCACGGCAGAACACAAGATCCAGGGGGCGGGGTTGGATCTAGATCCAACTCCTCCCACCTTACATGTACCTAAACCTACCCGTCTCCACCCCCTGATCCCTAAACCCACCCATCTCCACCCCTAAACCTACCAATCTCCACCCCCTGGATGTGGATCCAACCCTGCCCCCTGGATCTTTGTTCTGCAGTGAGGGGCTACTGGTTTGTTCACTTCTTACTGCTGTGTGTGTGTGCACTTGGATGGGTTAAATGCAGAGCACAAATTCGTCACGTCCTTTCCTTTTTTCCCTTTAACTTTAAGATATTATAAACCTCCCTGGTTGGCCAACCTGTTAGCTAGCGTATGTGCTACAGCTAGGCTATGGGTATGAAAAACATGGCTATTGGAAAACTACTGCACTGTATGAAAAAGAAATCACTTCAGAAACAACTTGAAATTTTATTTCTCATCTTTACTTCTCCATTATTGTTTCCTGATACACACTTATGATTGACCTCCTCAGTCGTATTCCACCCTCACAATTCACTGTAAAGTTAATGGACTAATTAGAGCTGGTATCTCCACTGATGTGTGCAATTAAAACATGTCCCAATCCTGAAGCTGAGAGTCTGCTGTGACATTAACAGAGCTTTCATTTGTTTACTGCCTTTTTATCTCCTACTGAACACTGTGTTAACATGTTTAGTACAGTGACGATGAAATAAACGTAGCTCATTGTTAATTAGCATGTCTGTTGGGAATCTGAATAAGATATTTAGGGGTCCAAGCAGCATCTATATTATGCTGTAAGCATTTGATTTTCATAAAACCTATTTTCCTTCTTTCTGTTTGTGGCCAAATTTGATATGTATACCCCTCTTACTTCTTCACACATTGGCACCATCTCGGATAATCCAGAAGCCTCTTTCAATCCTCACAGTATTCTGTAGAGGAATTCTCTGTTTACGGTTCCCTCCTCCTTTCATTCCACACCTCCATTCCAGCAATAAAGCTTGTGGCCAAGTGCTAGAATTGCCAGATTACTAAAGAATTGCTTGCAAAAGTAGCTCTCAAGACTCATCTGCCTGTCTGTGAGACCTGTTACAGTATGTGATTTATTAAACACACCTTTGAAGCCTTTTAATATGCTTGGCTTCTAATTAAGCTTATTTTGTCTGGACTTAATGCTATTGGAATTGCATTTACAAAGACTGGCTTAAAGGGCAGATGTTTATAACGCCAAATTTATTGCATTGTTAGGATGTGAATTTCCCAGATGCTAATCCTTGCATTTCACAGTGTGCTTCTAAAATTGTTTTGCACGTTATTGTTGATTTAAATAAATTTAATCAAGCCCATAAACAACTGAACTAGCTGGGAAACCAGGTCAGAAAGCCATTTTTCTTTTTCTGAAACATCTGAACACACCATGCTCCCACTCATAAATACCAGTGTGCCTCACAAAGACTCAGCTCTATAATGTTAAATAAACCACACATCAAGCTGTGCTTATTTCTTCTCTGCAGGGAGAAGCGTATATTTATGAAGGCAACACAAGCCATCGGTTTCCGTGTAACTGCATGATGTTTACGTTTAAGCAAGGCACTGCTATCCAAAGCGACTTGCAGTGCTTTTAAGGGGTACATATAATTTAGCATGTTCTCTGGGAATTGAATTCTTGATTTTGGTGTTGCTAGCTGCATGAAAACTGACCACTACTTTTTTTTTTCATAGAACAACATCTGCTGCCAGTTTGTCAGTTCAGTTCATGCATTTGATAATGTGAAGACCAGTTTGAGAGCATTGAAAATAGAGACCAGTGCTTTTTCTTACTATGTCTTTGCACAAATAACAATGTTCTGAAAGCACTCAATATAGGTTCAGTAAGTATAGTCATTTAGCAGATGCTTTTATCTAGAGCAACTTACAAGGCACTTTAAGCAACGTGTACTTAAGTGTGGCATAATTGTGATGGATTGAACCTTTTAAGTTACTCAAGTGTCTAAATTTAATGACCATAGATGAGACATCGATACAAAATTCATTTAATTGCAGCAATTTTGTATTTTGTTGTAATGTATTGAAATTCATAGCTGATACAAAAATTCTGGACCTCATGGACTCAAAGTGGGCAAAAAAGTAAAACAGTCCAAAATCCATACTGCATACAGCGCAGCATATTCCATTAATTTTTGCTTTGCAACTCATGAATATTTAAGCATGGGCATTTGCATAAAAGGCAGTGCCTTGGGAGCACAGCACCTGTCTCTGTTGATTTTATTTATGTTAAAATGTCATTTCTGCTAGTTTCCCTGATGCTAATATACCTTAATTGAGAGTATGACATTTACTGAAGGCTCTCCATTTGGAATTAATTTATAACCACTTAAATTTCGTCAGCGAAGTGATTTTTCTTTTTCTTTTTTTTTTCGGTGGAGATCCATGTGAAATTCACAAATTCAAGGATGTTCAAATAAGGGGGTTTGTAATGAAGTGATAAAGCCTCTGTTAAAATATTCCTTATTTTGGTCAAGGTACTGCAACAACAAAGACCTTGTGGGATACGGATACTCATGCTGTGACTGGAGCTCATCCTCGTGTTTTTAATCCACTAAGTGAATTTCTGAGGTGGCCCTGACAGTTTCCTGGCAACTCAAGATTGCAGTTTGTTTCATTTTGTTATTTTATCTTTTTGACATTTGATCCCTCACTCTGAGTAGAATAAATGTCAAAGGAGGAGTGTAGTAGCTTACACTCATTGTCTTAAAGTCGTGTTTTGACACTAAAAACGTTACATGTAAAGGGATTGTGTTTTTGACAGATGTACAGTAAACTCAAATGAGATGACGACTTCAGTCATATCGGTCGCCCAGAAATAGCCACTTTATTCTGTGCAAAGGGCATCACCCTTATGGTGGCGGCCATGTTGAAATCACATGACCAGACAAATACGGTTTGCATAACTGGCATTAAATGTGTTTCCACAAACTCAATCTTTGCAACGAATGAATCTTGACTGACAATTGCAATTATCATTGTACTTATATACTCTTAACTGAAAACATCTGTTTTTGTTTGATGTTGCATCCACACCACTAGGTGTCAGTATAAAGTTTAAGTACACTGTCATATTGGAGATCGAAACATGACTTAAAATGACTTTCACCTTTAATAATAACTTAATGCAATTAAAATAAATGGTGCCAAATACTTCCAGCCATTCAGTGGGTGCAACAAAATACATTGGCCTATGAGTTTCTGAGGTCCAGTTTACAATATTTGTTCATTTTTAGGCCTTCTCTTATATTACTTGCAGTGACACACACACACACACTCACACACACATACACATACACACACACACACACACACACACACACACACACACTATGCACATGCAAGTGCATACTTATTGTCTCCTAGACCTTCAGGCTGTGACCACAAACTGCTCTTTCCTCTATAGTCAGTAGATTTCAACAGAATCTTTTATTACAGGAGAAGCCTTCCTTGTATTTTATAGCTTTATTCCCTCTGGTTACAGTACAACTTCATTTCTTAAACTGTTTTAGCTCCCTGTATGTGTGACTGTATTTGTAACGAGGTAAAGTCATAATCACCCCACAGGCAATAACACTTATGCAATGATATTTTATTCTCTTGACACACAGTTTCCTTTTATAAGGAGCTTCTGCTAAGGTGGATTTTGTGCCATATTTACCTTGTAGTCCCTCTCCTTGTCTGACTGCTGAAAATATCTTTTATCCATCTGTTGATGTTAGCGCACCTCCAAGTATATCCTTCTAGCTTTTCGCCATGCCACCTGAGTGATCCTCATTTCCTAATGGCAGTCAATGGGATTCTTTACCGTTTGTAATACGTAATACCGTTTGTGGTATTCTGGACCAGAGTATGTGAGCGGCATGGTAGCGAGAGTTGTGAGATTTTTGGGAAGTTGGAATGCGCATTGTGGGTTATACATTATAAAAAGTAGTTACAGTTATTCAGTATTAACCAAAGATGATGTTGGAATTGTGTCGCTTGCTGCATCATTTACTTGCGGTACAAGTTGCTGGACTTTTCGTCAGTAGAATACTATTATCTTTGTTTTTTTTTTTTGTTTTTTTTGATTAATTCACAACACTCAAGTTTCTTATGTGGAAGTTCCTTTAAAAGTCAGGATAACTGGTTTTAGCATTTCAAATCAGTGAAGAAACTGTTTGCTTGCTGTATATGTCAGTCAGTCTCTTCCTGTCTAAGTGGGCAGTTCTCGGCTTGAATAAGCAGCGATGTGGACCAGACCTTGTGCTTATAGTCAAAGTTTAGCTGTGTAAGGCCATCAGCTAACTGGAAGGTAGTATTCCTCCCCAAAATAGTGAAAATAATATAATAAGCAATCCTAGTGTTGTAGCTTGCAAATATTTTTTGATAAACAACATTTTGGTCAAAGACCTTCTTCAGGCATTTTTCATAATACTGGCCTACACAGCTGCTGGCGACCAGGTGTACGAGAGGTGTTTATTTATTCATTTTTTTTGCCAAAGGCAATTTTATTTGCATTTGGCACTTGGCAAGTGTTAATTTTGCACCCCAGCTGTAGCCATTTCCATGTGTTCTCTTGCTGTCACTCTCTGAGAATGATTTAAACTGCTAAGAAGTGTCGCTATAATGGCTGCTCATCATTTCTGCGTGCTGTATGCAATATAAATGGTAATGATAGAGAACCAATAATAATGCTGATGAAATATAAAGGGAATGTGTGCGGTCATTGTCTCATTTACAGATGGCGAGAGGCCGATGGAGGGAACTGATACCAGCCGGAAGAGAGACTCACGTTCATCAGACAAGTACCGCAAAAGCGAAGACGCCAGCAACAGCCAGGAGGAGGAAAATGCAGTAAGATGTTTGTTTGTTTGTTTGTTTTGAAATTATGAATTTTTAAAGAAAACAAAATACAGGGCTTACAAAGATATGCACTCAGTTGTACTGAATGTACACTTTAAATCTTAAAAGTATATTTTTAAAAACTTTCACTGACACTTTCATAACTGTTCTTAAACAAAAAAAGTGTATTTTGTAATATGTCAAATTTAAAGCTTTAAAGAATATTTTAATTCATTGTTTTTTCACGCTTTAAAGTACACATTATTTAGTATGTTTTATTATTTTGATGTGCTGACTAACATACTAAAGCACATATAAAGTACTTGGTTATAGTTTTAAAAATGCATGTCACTTGGTATTTAATTTAAAGTTAATATATTTTAAATATATAAATTGTACATGTGATTGTACATTGCAACTTTGTCATTACAAATGTGTAATTACAAATACATTTAAATACACAAATTTCAATAGAAATTACATTAAAATATATTTTGTTTTATCAGTGTCATATTTCAAATACATTAAAAGTGGTTGCACTTTATTGTACGGGTAATATAAGGTAACTACATGGGGTAGAGTTAGGTTTAGGGTTAGTACCTAGTTATTACCTAGTTATAGTAATTACTACATAGTATGCACATGAGGAACAGGACTGTAAAATAAAGTGCTACCATTAAAGTAATTAATAAATTGCATATAAAGATATATTAAGATATATTAAGAACATGTTAAGTCCTACTTGAGTTAAAAAAAAACACTCTGAAGTTAAACTGATTACATTTAATATCAATTTATATTAATATTAATTATATATTAATATATTTATATTAATATATAATTGTTTTTTAATATTAGTATTAATATTAATTAATATTAACTAATAACTAATTTTAATTAATATTATATTTTTAAACAAAATAATGACACATTTATAAAAAAATAACATTTTTCTTTCTTTTTGTTTAAATTATTATTTTTCTTGTTCTTATTCTGTTTTGCTTTAATCAGCTCCTCAGTCTTATAAATAACAGCAGATTAGAGGCTGGAAATGGATCTTAATCCACTTTCAAATTCAGATGCAGTGTGAATGTAAAGACAACTAGATTCTGAGTGAATCTGCAGTATGTGTAAAGAAGTAATCGCAAAGTGATATTTCAGCCTTAATGTTGGCACAAACATGTCCATGACAAGGCTGATGTCAAACTGTTTCTGTCTGAGAAAATCAGAAACACACTCCACTTTTTGCAAGAAGCTCTTTTAGTCCATAGATCCATTCCTAAAAGTTGACTTTATTTCACTTACTGAGGACACATCAGGTCAATTCAACCTCTGGAAGATGAGGACATACAGTCGGGAATAAGATACGGTTCATACCAGCTTAAATGATTGATGGCCTTTTGCGCTCGTCCAAGATGTTTCTCAAAAGAGCCTTCGCTGCATTTCCGTCCCTCCCATGGCACAGAGGGGCCCGGCTTTTAGCGCCTTTCATCTCAAGCACAGCACACTGCGTACTATCAGTGTCACACACAAGCTAGCCCAAATGCTCTCCGCATCACTCACAGGACCAATAGAACCTCAGCGTCAAATAAAATCAGTTGCACTGCCATATGTGGATACAAGCGAACAACCTCACTTATTATTAAGCACTGGTATAAATATTTTTACTGCAGGATCTTGCACAAAAAGAGAGTTTTTCACTTATAGTCCATATCTGCTAGCTTTGAAGTGTACAAGCTGACAGAATTAACTTTAAGCAGATTTATGAATCTTGTTACGATAGGAAATATGTCAACAAATTGCGTTCGTCAAACCATAGCATGGGATTTTTAATTCTATGGCGTTAAAGCTGCGAGGGAAGGATTTATCAAGTCATAATGGAATGGAGATTGCAGAAGATGATGTGGACAAACAGAGAGTCTGTGACAGATGCTGTGCTGGTGGAGTGATTTATGTGTGTGGAGATAAATCTATCATTTCCTGTGCTGTGCTGTGAATACATTACTGCTGTTTAGTTCTGCTTCATAATCTCAATGTCACACACAGGCTCTACACAGAAAGTTTGTCCCTAAGCAGTTTTCTTTCAGTCAGAAGTTCAGGAATGATGTAGAATTATTGCAAATGTAGAATTATTTGCAAAGACGTTGTTTAGAAACAATTCATTAGTTAATACCCACACAATCATCTGCATGCAGTCATCACCTTCAAGCTATTGACTATTAATCTGCAGTACTTGACAGTTCATTTATTATAAATAATTTGCAAGTAAAAATAGGTGTACAGAGTTCAGGCTTTTATGACTTAATTTTTTTTATAGTCCTAAAATTATTATTATTTTTTTTAGTAAATGTAGCACCATGTTTATGGTACTGTATATCTAACATTGTTTTAAATTTCTTCTAAAAATATACAAAACAAATATATGGTATGATTAACATAACCATTTAATATTATATAATTGAATATAATTATTGGCACATTTTATTCTACCATTAAAATAGCATAGTGAATGTTTAATAGTCAATACAGTAATTGCACTTAAAATATGCTGTAAAATATTTGCAAACATTTAGCCCTATTGCACTTTTAGGTTAATATTTGTTAAGTTGAAGCATAATGTGGTTTTTGATGGGTTTTTTTCATTAAGATTTTATGTTATATTAAATGAATTTACTAGAGAAAATTGATATTTAAGGTTGTCATTACCGTTTTTAATCACCTATTTTTAAATAATCCTGCATTGTGAAGTGTATTTTTAAATTTACAAATATTCATGGTCATTTAAAATTAGATAAAGAGAATGAGTAAAAAGTTAAAAAACAAAACAAAACAGCTGAATCTATTGCATATTCATATCACAGAAGTATTTTAATAACTGCCTACTAGATATCCTTCATTGCGAATTTAAGTGAATGATATCTAGTCAGTTATAATTACCATGCACATATTTAAAAATATGACTCAAACCAATGTCACATTAAATTAATGCTGTAATAGTTTTGTAATTCATTAAAATTAGAAGTGGTTAAAGGTCTTTTAGCAAAGCACTGTGGGCTATATTGCATTGTATTGTCAGATACTGGTCTCCATGGAAACACTGAATACTCAGTACACTCCTGTGGGATCATTTCCAGCCTTACACCAATAACATAGACTCAGGGTGGGGAGAACAGTGTTTTTGTGTGTGTGTGTGTGTGCGCGCACGCATGCGACACGAGCCTCAGGGATGTACTGGACTCTGTTGGATGTTTTTTTTTTTTTTTTTTTTTTTTTTAACATTTTATGCATCTCTCTCATATAATATTAGACAATCCATTTATCATTTCCTTGTTCTCATATGTGTGGAAGAGCCCAGCTTCTGTACATACACTACCCACATGCATATAAACCAGCAAAATTCTTCAGGCCATACCAGTTATGCGCTGACAGGGCATCAGAAAGTCTGTGATATCTAAAATGACAGATGAGTGGAAAATATCAGAGACATGTGGACTCCATTCCAGAGCACACTCGAGACTGAATTAGAGGGAAACTGAACTCTTTATAGTAATTTAAGGATGTAGTGCTTTATAGGCTAGCCTGAGAGCTAATTAATAGCTTTGCTCATTTAGTCCCATTTTCACAATCTGTCAGAGCACAAAGTCTTCTCTAACGTTGGAGTACTTTTGAATAGCTCACAAATCTGTTATAACACACATTTAAAGCAATAGTTCACCCAAAAATGAAAATTCTCTCAATATCCCACCCTAATGTTCTTCCCATATCACTTCATTTCTTCAGTGTGACAAAAAGGGACCACTTTTGAAGAGTTTTACAGTGACCACAGCCTGTCAACCTTCAAAAAATGAAAATAAGGACCTTAGAGGTGTCATGAATGTAGTGTATATAACTATCTGTGCTATATTCAAGGTCTTCTGAAGCTGTATGTTAGCATTATGTGAGGAAGAGACTTCCTTTCCTCTTTGGAGGTTGACACCTCATGACAAGGGTGTCTAATCCTGTTCCTGAAGGGCCACTGACCTGCAGGGTTTAGCTCCAACCCCAATTAAATACACCTGAACCAGCTAATCAAGGTCTTACTAGGCATACTAGAAACATCAAGGCAGGTATGTTGAGGTAAGTTGGAGCTAAACTCTGCAGGACAGTGGCCCTCCAGGACTGAATTTGGACACCCCAATATATGTTTCCATTGTAAGGAACAGAACAGCAAGCATTCTTCAAGGTTTCTCCTCTTGGGTTTCAGTGATAAAAGAAGGTCATGCTAGTTTGGAAGGATGAGGGTTAGTAAATAATGCAAATCTATTCCGTTCTGGATGAACTGTTCATTAAAATCAGTTACTCTTTTCACCTTGCTGTTGCCTATGAATGTTACTCCAATGGTTGATGCGGCAGCACTGTATGGTGCAGAATTGGAGGTTGGAATGTTGTGAGTGTTATCCATATTAATGACTTTCAGGACTTCTTTAAGGTGAGACCTTGCACCTGAGCTCAGCATTCACAGCTTTAAGGCAGAGGAACCGCCATCAGATATTCTGAAGCTTCTCACCTTGTTGAGCACTGGGTACACCTTATAAACCCCAACAGAACAACAGAACTCTTGACATTTGCAAGAGGTTTGGTGTCTCCAGGCAAACAGACAATAAATCCACTCAGTCTGTAGTCAGCCTCTTCTTATAATTGCCTGGGAATCCATGCAACTCTTAATGGTTGATAATGCCATTTCTGGGCCCTAGAAATAGTAATGGGCCCACTTAGGTGCTAACCGCAATTGATTGTTTAAATGTCTACCACTACCAGACTTTGTGGAAGGGGGGGGTGTCTCAGTGTTCACAAGCAATTCCTACAAGATTTATGGTTGCAGAGCCAGTGAAGATGCAGGGAGGCAGGGAAGACCAAATGAATGAATGAATGATGCAAAGCGCTTTACAATCATGTGGGGGGTCTCTCCTCAACCACCACCAGTGTGAGCTGGTTTGATGAAATGAGTTTGGAAGTCAGGATTTACTTGAGAAAAAGGGCCTGTTTACACCTGGTCACTTCATGGATTTTCTCTGATCGGATAGCTATCTGAATTGTTAAAACGGTTCCATTTACACTTGGCCACATAAATGTGTCTTAGCAAAATTAATATAAATCCAATCTTAAATTCCTGTGCTAAATGCAAAATTAACGGAGTTCACATCAACGAAAGCAATAGATATGCACTGTATTTTATTCATCATCAGCTAATTTCAAGATCAAAGACAGCAACAGGAGAGAGTGCGGCATCAGCACTTGAACGTTAAGTTAGTCTCACTACTTTTAATGAAGATGATTGTGTTTTGAGCATCTGCGACTTCAGTTTCATTTGCGGCAGTTTGTGCGTCGGCTTGCTAAAGAGTAGTCTCAGCCTGAGACGTCATGTCCACAGACCGTTGACTGAATGTCTGATGCATATGGTACACAAAATTGGAAACACTTCAGGAGTTTAAAAGTCATCGTCTGATTGGTTGAAATATACCGGATTTCTGGGAGACGTGTGTGTCGTGTTCTTTAACGTTCCACCAGGAAACAATGATGCCTTGATGCCAAGCCCCCTCATGGAAGAACAAGCCATTGTGTTTACAACTATGACAGTGTATATTTTGACATTTTCACACCCCTAAATGTGATGCAACACAAAACGAAATGTGATTGGTTGCATTACCTGTCAGTCATATGACCTCTTGGGTGGTCCTTGGCCGTTCAAAGCACCCAAGGTTCCCATACCTTCTGCCGTCAGTCTGAAGCTAAAGAGATACTCAGCTACTCATCCACGGTGATGCATGTAGCATTAGCTCTGTCTTATCTGGCTATGACATGTCATATAACCTATAACACGCTCTCACATGTTATTTTAACATTTTGGGAGGAATAAAATTGACATATGTAGTTTCAACAACCAGATGATTTTACACTTGTCCAGTTTCGTCTAGAATGTGTCCTAGACCACCTTCGGAAGTGGTTTGTGCAATTGGATTTAAATCCATCTCGAAAGCATTTCGGAAGGCATTTGCACCTGGTCTTTTCACGATCGGATAGCTATCCAATCAGAGAAAACGCATGAAGTGACAGGCCCAGAGAGACCGAGAAGCCACTAAGAAACGTGAGGTAATGATTTGTCCTAAAGGCAAGGTGTAGGCATTCAATGTGGATGTATATTTATCTCAAGGCAGAGATTAAAGGAAGAAACATTCTTCAAAGACTCATTTGAAGCAATTTTCGGCGGGATTTCTAATTATCATCCAAAGTGTATGGCACACTAATTGATGGAGTACTACTCCTCGAGCAACTTGGGTTCCCTGAATAACTTGGTTACGGCACAGTGGTGATGGACTAAACCATGGGTGCCCAATGCTGAATCTATCCTGCAGTTTAGCTACAACCTGCTCCAACACACCTGCCTGGAAGTTTCTAGCACTTATAAATACCTTGGTTACCTGGTTCAGAAATGTTTAATTAAAGTTTGTAGCTCAACTCCAGGAGCAGGATTGAGCACTCCTGGAGTAAACTTTCAGATTCTGAGTTAACTAATACTTGGTACTTAACCTACAACCATGTTAGCACCCTTCACAGTTATACTAAAATATTTAGACACTTGTAAAATATAGAAGTTATAGATATAAGGCAGGTCAAGATTACAAGGATTCCAATTATGTTCTTTTCAAGAGTGATTCTTTGTTATACGAGTTATAAAGAGTTATACTTTGTCCTTGTGTGATCTAGATTTAATCACTACATAGATATGGTACTATAAAATGTTATATGTTGTTTTAGCTGTCTTGTGGTGCCATGAGCCAGTCAGCATGAATGTCATAATGATGGCTGTGGAGTGTTTAGTCACATGGCATTTACAGCTTAGGTGATTGGCTCAAATATGTATCTGTCCATAACTTAGTTCTCATCAGCAATTATGGGAGAATTCAAATGGTACTTTTTGAGTCTTTCACGGCAACTGAGCAACTATACTGACAGATTGCTTTTCCCAGGTATTATAGACCTCCTTGGGGACTGTCCACCTGGACCAAATTAGAATGAAGCACCTTCCTCAAGGGCACAAGGGAGAAGCTTGATGATTCGTTTTCTCTGGGCTTTAAGCCTAAAATATTTAGGTTGCTAGTCCAGATCTTTAATGCCACTCCACACAAAACATCACCAGAACAAATCAGAATCGCTTTTTTTTTTTTTCTTCTTCCAATTATTCATATCCTTGTTCAATATGTCCATGGTTGTTTCCCAATTAAAGGTGTCTGCTGTGTGCATTTGGACTTGGACAAATCATAGATTCTGTTAAGATTCTGTTAAGACTTTAAATAAGGTATTTGCTTGACAAGGAAGCTGATTTTCAGGGCTCACCAGATTTTAATTACTTTGGTGTCTTTTCACCCACTCAAAGCTTTTTGCATTGAACACTGACTGTTAAAACTTATTGCTGTAAAAATAAAGCTCTTCAGCCTTGCTTATACTTTACGGGCAGTGGGATGGCCTGTCACACCATCTGTCACTCTGGCAGTGACCGATGTTTCCAGCTCCAGACCGCCCAATAAATAAACTTATGCTTTTAGGTTGCCCTTTGCAGAGTTCCTCAAGCACACGGCTGTAAAAGTAGTTAGTCAATCATCGTCAATGGTGGGTAAAAGCGAGCAGGCAGTCAATATGGTTTTGGCTAACATAGATGACATGTTAAATCAATATCTGAGCCTGTCTGCTGTGAAGTCGATAAGGCTCATATGGGGCCAGGAGACACCTCTTAATGAGCTTTACATATATACCAATAGGTCTTGCTAATTGCCTAAATGGTATTTTTAATAGCTGTGCTGTGGGAAAGGCAATCGTTAGGTCATGGGGGTTCAATAGGCTTTGTTTAAATAGTGAGATTACTCCACCACAAAGCAAACATATACATACTGTACCACACTGTAAAACACTGAGGGTGCAAGTTTATCTCAGTTTAGCTCAGTTATCAGTAACCCTAACCCTAACTAACCCTTACACAAAGGTTCACTTAGTGTTTTTGTGGATAGAGATTTAAAGTGATGTGCAGGTTTTAAAAAAATTGAAAAGATCTTGGAACAGGTTATTAAAAAGTACTGAAGATGTGCTGATACCTGCAGATATCTTGAGGATTGGGACACATCATAACAATGTCCTTTTTTCCATATTACAGCACTGATAATGGAATTTTTCACATTTAAGTGTTCCATCTTTTAAATCAGATGAAGCCCTGACATCTGAATGAATGAAAACCTTCACAAAGAAGTCACGTCATGTAACTGAAACTTTGAGGTAGACCAGAGTGGGTCTACATTTTCAACATCACCTCAGTTTTTCCATTTCATAACGTGAGGGCTTTTATTAAACATATCAGAGGTCAAAATGAATGACAAGATTGTGCAAGTATTTCTTGAATGTGTTGACAGAGAGGACTGTGTTCTTGAAATACTGGGGAACTGTTGGGAATTTCACCCATCCTGGTTCACACAAAAGCGCTATAGTGACAGATCTATTTTTGCACTCAGTGCAATCTTGTTTATACACAAACCCGCATGCCACTGGGCACTAGTAGATCTAGGAATAATTGATTCATTCTAGAGAAATGATTTGTGAAGATTGGAGTGCTTAAACCAGTGACAGTAAACCAATGACACCCTCTATTTCATTGGTTTTTTGCTCTGAAAATATTTCTGCTTCTTAGGTGCCCTATATCCCTTTATCCCACCCGTTTCTACTGAAGATTGAAGAATTGGAAGATGTCTCTGGCTCTGATTGGCCCCTTACTGGGGGTTATTTCAAAGGTCATAGCAGGCATTGGGCCCCGGGGCTGATCATCTCCTCATGATTCAGACTCCTGCTTCACTCCATGCTCCATAAACCCTGCAGCTAATGGGCTAAACCAAGGGAACGTCAGCACAGGTCTTCCAGGAGGTTCCTGGGGGACGGAGCGGGCGGCTCTGGTGTCAGACTGTGTTCTGTATGAAAGCTCTGTGGCTTGCAGGCACCCCAGAGAGCCCTGCTCCTCCTCTAAATCATGAGCAGAATGAGGAAGGGATTGAGGCGCTGAAACCAATTTACTTTAGGGCCGTGGTGGGTGTATCCTCATGGGGTTTGCCTTCTCTGAAGAGGTTCTAGGGCTCCGCCAGAGGACAAGGTCAGTGATTAAGGCTGAAACTCTAGTGATGACTCTGTCAGAGATGTGAAGAGCTTTATAAGAGCTTGTTTTTAGTTAATGTGCCATAACTGAAATAGTCAGGATAGTTACACTGCCTTCCCAAGTATTTTATGTGCTGCAAAAGAACCCTACTGTTCAAAAGCATGGAGTTGGGAAGTTTTTTCTTAAATGTTTTTGAAATAAATCTCTTATGATTTTCATTTATTGGTTAAAAATACAGTAAAAACAGCATCACTGTGAAATATTGTTACAATTTAATATAACTGTTTTCTATTGTAATATATATTAAAATGTAATTTATTCCTGTGATCAGATCATTACTCCAGTCTTCAGTGTCGCATGATCCTTCAGAAATCAATCTAATATGCTGAATTGCTGCTCAAGAAACATTTGAGCAGTTGTGCTGCTTAAATTTTTGTGGAAACCATGATAGGTTTATTTTCCTAAGGATTCGATTAATAGAAAGTTAAAAAGAACTGCATTGATTTCTTTCAAAAAATGTTTTCTGAATGAAAAAAATGTTTACTGACTTTTGAGTAATAGTGTATATTATGGCTGCATGTGTAGACATATTTTTATATTATAGTACAGGGTCCCTGTGGGTCCTTAAAAAGTCCTACCCCCGGTTTCACAGACAAGGCTTAAGACTAGTCCCAGACTAAAGTGTAAGTCTGAGCTATTTTAACTGAAAGAAACTTGCACTGACTGATCTTAAATATCTCAAGATGCACACCAGTAATGTTTTTTCTAAGGCATGTTTTACTTAAAATTACTTAAATGTCCTAATTGAACTATTGCCCAGTCCTGGCTTAGTCTAAGCCCTGTCTGTGAAACCAGGCCTTAATGTCTTAAATTAAGTTTTATCAAATTTAAGGTCATAAAATGTTGTATAACAAAAGTCTTAATTATCATTTTAAGATATCTTAAATTCAGGGATGTTTGTAAGTTTAAATGTGTCTTACAAAATAAAGTCATTTACGTTCTTTGCATGGTTATATTCAATCATCATCGAAGTTTAACAAGTAAAATATCACTCACAATCATCAATCATAGAAATGTCAGAGCAAACACCAGCGGATGACAGCAGACCAGCAGCAAAAACAACGTTAGATATGTAAAATGAAATCCATAACGTGTGGGAAAGTTGTTTTTAGTTACAGAAATAGGGCATGTTTGAGTTGCGTGTTTGTGATTGTCTTTGTGTTTTGATGCAGTTTGAAAAAAAAAAAAAAAGAAGAGGATCAGTTGTGTTGAACATGTGGCACCATTGCATTAGCTGTTAAGACCATGGAGTTTGTTGTCTTTTAGCATGACCAAGGTCAGAAGATTGAGTCATGTATACAGACCTAGAGATGCTAATGCTTTAACACTGTTGCCTTACCCAGAAAAGTTTAACAAGAGCAGAACTGTATCACTTTTATTCTTTGCTTTTGAGCAGAAGTCAGATATAGATGGTGAAAGATAAAAAGAATCCTAAAGAAACTAAAATAGTGAAGGTTTTTTTTTTTTTTTTTTTTTCTGGGAGTCTCACTTGTTTGAAGTACCAGGCAAAGAAACGTTGATGTGAGATTTGGCAGCCTTGCAGCACGGAGGCCTTCAGCATGATGAATAATTGATGTGAAAATCTCAGTTTAAGCGTTTATTTTTTCTCTCGTGCCTTTGCTCTGTCGTAGCATGCATGTTTTTAAGGTCTGCATTGTCTTTCATTCCTGTGGGACAGCTACATGCTTTCATGCATTCCTCGTACATTTCAAAGACAGCATGTTTCCTATTGTTACGTTTTTTTTCTTTTTTTGCTGTGTCTTGCCACTGAAGAACATTTGTGGTTTGATGCTTTTTTAGCCGCTCTCATTAAATGTTTTTATAGTGTTATATAGAGTTATATCTCAGTGGTGACCTACATTAATGAAATGTGTAACTTCACATAAATTTAATAGTTGCATTTTTAAACCTACATTTTAAATAAAATATAATTTGTATATGTCTATTTATACATAAAAATAAACCCTAAACTCATACCACATTTTTTTTTATCCTGCATGCATAACATCTTGAATCATGCAATATGTGTCTGGGAAATGACACTGGCTGCTTGGATTTCTTGTCCACCCACACAGAGTCATGGCATAGTCAGTGTCCACCTCCATTTCTTGCTCTTAACCACATTTCTGGATCTTTATTCACCCCTGGTTCAAGTTGTCATCCCTGGTTACTGACTTCTCAGTTTCAGTCCACCTTATATTCTTGACTTTTCAGACTTTTGACAGGCTCAACTTTGAGTATCGTAATTCTCTGCAGTGTACAACTAACTTCTTGAGCTCTTGATCTCTGAACCGTCTCAGGAGATGGCCCTTGGTTAACCACTAGCTCTTTTTCAGGGCCTGAACCATGAAACTTTTTAGAGCTCAAGGTGAGTCGAAACAGTTTCTCTTCCAAGACCTAATGAGTTGCCTACGGAGGCAGCATTTTAACGCACTGTAGGCACTCTCCCATTGTGAAGGCATTTCCAAAAGCTAGGCATCTTAATTGCACAGACTACTTTAATAAAATCTTTTGGTCAAATTCCTGATCAGCTTTGCATGTTCCCTATTGTGAATAGAGGCTATTAAAAAATCCACAGTAAAATCAGTTTTTTGTTTTGTTTTGTTTTTTAATGAGTATCAAGAGAGCTGGGTACAGTAGATTACTTATAAATTGTAGTCTGTTACTGATTACAGATTACATGCTGAAAACTGTAGTTGGTAACAATCTAGGTTACTCATTTTAGGTAATATATTCTGACTTCTTTTTAGATTACTTGTTTATCTTGTTTTAAACTCACCATCAAATGTACCATATTGATATAAAAAAAGCAAAGAGAAAGAAAATATATTCAATTTTTTTGATATCAGCCTCATAAAATGCATTAAACATTACATTAAACCAGAGTTTCTCAAACTGTAAGCCCATTAACATTAATGTAATCCATAAAAAAGTAACTGTAATTTGATTATGAGTGTTAGAAAAAGTAATATACTCTATTTACAAGTACTTGATTTTTGGAATCTGATTATGTAATCCAGATTACATGTAATCAGTTACTACCCAGCTCTGAGGATCATGCAGTCATTTTAGCAACATCCTCCCTACTGAAAAAACAATAGACACCATCACAAAATTTTTTAATGGTTTTACTGGTTATAAAGGGACTTGTATTGGTTTTAATGGAAACTGTAATGGACCCTGTGGGTGTCTACTGGTGACTGGTCATCTTCTATTGGTGGCTTATTAAAACCAATAAATCCTAATGGAATATATCCCAAAACACACTACAGAAAACCATTTTTTTAATGGTTTTAATGGTTAAAAGTTGACGGTTTATAATGTTTGTAATGGTATTTGTAGTGGAAACCATTAGAATTTTCTGTGATGGTTCTATTGTTTTTTTGTTTTTTTTCAGGTTTACTCTGTGCTTACACGTTATACACTGTAAAAGGTTTTTCTCTCTACTTTGAGTGGTCTTTTGCTTTCAAAGTTGTATTTACTGTAGAAGTATTTTCATCTTGACAAGTTATATTATCAACATACTCTTGTACTCTTCGTAGATTATATAAAAAATTTTTTAGTTGAGTTTTTAAGCCAATAAGAACAAATATGTGCATAACCAAACTAGACGATGGTGAAAATTTTCAATCTTTGTGGAGGAACTCATGAGATGGCTGATGAACGTCTTTTATCTGCATCTGTCTTCATAAGATTCCACAATATATGTTGTTGAGAACATGATATTGTTATTGAAATAAATACGCAAATATATGTCTTTAAGTTGAAAGGGCAAATACTTTCGTTGTAAACATACAAACCAGTCCGTAAAAACTTTCAAAACTTTCAAAATTCAAAAAACAAAAGTTATGTCATCTTAAATTGCTAAACTTTGAATTGCAGTGTATGACAAACAGTTTAAAAGATCTGAAGTCCATCTTTCCACATTTGAGTAAATATCTTTACTTGTATTAATGGAAATAGCTGTCTGGGGCAGGGTTGCCAGGTCTGCAAAACAAAATCAGCACAATTGCTATTTAAAACTAGCCCACTCACGTTTTGTTGTTGTTGTTGTTGTTGTTTTCCTCTGTTGAAATAGCATTCCAGGGTTGAGGAGATTGCCTTAACCTGCAGATTTAAAAAACACCAACAGCAGCAGTGTAAAAGTAGCTCAATTCTGCTGAAAGTCTTTGGGCATAAACAAAATGGCCGCTGAATGGACTAACTTGCTTAAAAGAACCGTAGAGTGTAAATGTATGTAGTCTAAGAGCCTCAGAGACTACTAACATGATTTTTTTGTCCATTTTATTTTAAGAAACATCTGACTAAAATAAAGTGACTAACCTCTGTTCACGTTTACTGGCAAAAAAAGATGATACCGCAATAATAGACGATCGTTGTTTAAACTAATAGGACAGCAGTGTCTGTCCACAAATGATTGTAGACATAACACAGAAGAACATACTCATTTGTATGGTTGTGTATGCTAGTTGCTAACTATTCAGCCGTTTTTGTTTGGCCATATGGATCAGACAGTCAGCAAATGGACTGTAGGTGGTCTGTAAGGGTGCCATCTGAGGCCAAAACCATCTCTGGCTTACACCCCAGATTCAGAAGTCATTGCAGGCTCTCTCCTGAGAAGCCCGCTAGTCCAACCAGCTTACTGTCTCTGTGTTTGCAGTTCATAATGCACTGTCTCCTATTGAAAAACAACCCATGGCCCTCACTTCACATTGATTTTTATCAGCCTGCTGGCCCCATGATTGATCTCCCCTGCAAAAGCATCGATTTCCCCCGCTCACCCTCTTAGCCCCTTTGTCCGAGACTACAAATGGACCGCAGACACTTTTCTATTGTTATAAATGGAAAAGGGGTCCGAGCCTCCCAATAAATGACAGCACCACCAGCTGTCCGCTGCGAGTTGCACAGTACCGTTGTTCTGTTTATGACTGTTAATTAGTTTTTTGTACCTGCTGGCTTGGCAAGATAGGAGCTGTGTCGTCAGAGATGGGAAGCCTTCAGAGGTGCAGTTGATGACTAATAGTCAACATATGCCATGGCAGTAGACAGATTGTGTGTGCGTGTATGTATGCGTGTTTGATATTAAGGAACTCGAATACCTTGAGCCCAATGACAACAGTCCTTCACAGACCCCATGACGTGGTTTGATGAGCATTGTTTTCTTTTTTGCGTTGACATCTGTCCTATTGTAAAGCAATTTGTGGTGGAACACAAAGTAAAGAAATAGCTATTGCTAGTCAGATGGAAAAAGGAAGTCGTGGTTTTTAAGATGCAATTTTATGACGCGGTAGTACTGCGTGTCTCAAAGCTTGCCTACTTTTCTGCTACACATTGAAAAGAATGCGTTTTTGTCTTCACAAAAGAAGTACATAATTTTAGTGTAATCA
>JAFVLL020033622.1:18893-72591 GCA_021397915.2 Tor tambroides | reverse complement strand
GCATCCAATTGAAATGCATTAGTTTAAAAAACGTGCTGGACTTACGAAAATAACGAAATAAACGTGTCCCTGCCACGAATAAATAGATTAAATTACGTGACTAAATCACGAACTGCCGTGAGACTGGGTTGGAAAGGGGGGAGGCAGCCGACTCGTCACAATATATACATTAACCAAATATATGGACTTAATGCACTTCAGTTGAGCAGGAGGAGTAATTTACTAGGGATGTCCCTGGGGTCATTATAAGGAAAATACATATTTATATATCTTATATATAAAACAAAAGAGACCACAAGCAAGTGTGCTGACTTTTTTAATTACTTCCTTTAAACTTGTGCATCAAGGTCAGACAGGAAACTGTGTGCACTTCATTTTGTTTTCACAATATGGTCAAAATTAGTTTGTATCTGAAAAATCTTTAAATACATTTTATCCATTTGAAACCATTTACACACAACGTCTCGGCACTGAGTACTAGCAGTCTATTAGAAACCGGGGGCATTGAATATGAAGCATATTAGCAGTCCTCTTCACTTTGTATATATATATATGTATATATCACACTTCTGAATCAGTTTTGTCGTTTCTATTTATCTCAAGTAAAAATATCTTTCTTTACATATGATTCCTTTACATGATAAAAATAGGATCTGTCCAAAATGTGTGTGTTTGTCACATAAACACTACCAGGCATGCTCGGCACTTCCCCCGTCCTGTGTGCGCCTATCATGAACCCTGGCGCAAACTCATCCTCATGGAGGCCAGGTGATGTGATCCTGGATGTGTTCCGTCACATGGGGGCTCATCCACGCGGAAGCGCATCGGTCCCAGGGGCCATCGCGACCCTAAATTCTGGTGTGGGGATTCCACAGGGCGCCCACCCCCGTATCAAGAGAGAGATGCCAATGATTGTGTTGATAAAAATTATTACAAAATGTTGATATTCTTTAATTGTACAAAACACCTTATTATTTTTCATAGAAATCTTACATTTGCACAAGTTTACATGAGGATTCTTTTTCTGAAATCAAATTCACAAAGTACAAACATTAACCTGAAATGAAATGTGATTATTAAAAAAAAAAAAAATAAAATACAGACATGAAATATTAAATTTCAGCTATGTGTGTTCAAAGTTGCTGTGACCATGATAGAAAGGAAGAAAGAAAAAAAAAAGGAAAACATTTGTAAACCAAATGATAAATGCTTCAATAAATGCATCGCAATAGCTGGAATTTGTTTCGAGTTCACTCATCCAGTTTTTGGAGAGGTTTTCGGATGAATCTCATGAAATTTGTTCAAATTTTATTAGCAGGTAATATTTCAACTCAAATTAAAATTAAAGAAATAAATATCAATATGTTTGATAGCATAAATGAAAAGAAGCCTATTTTAGGACCATTACTTTTATTTATTATTTGTGATATTATTGTCATGACAGTTCAAATCACATTTACCTCTCTTTACTAAAAAAAAAAAAGAGAGAAACTACTGTAATATATAAAAATACTTTTTTTGTTTTTATCATATGTTGTAGTGTTTAATTTATGCTTACTGATGAATAGATTCTGTATATTCTCTAGAATATATCATACTGTAATGAGAATCACTAATAAGTGTAAAACAAATATGCAGATGCATTACGGTACTAGATTTAAAAGTTTAGAGGTTCACATTTAAAATAAGAATTTTAAAAAATGCATGGAGAATTTAAGCCTCATCTTATGAAATTTTGCCTCTCCAATAAAAATATCTTATTTTAAGAATGTTTAGATATTTTCACTGTAAATAAAGCACAAAAACTGTTTTTTTGTTGTTTTTTTTTGTTGTTTTTTTTGGACAGAAAATATTCAGTTGTGCAATGTGGTAAATAAGCTTAAAATAAACACAAAAAAATGCAATGGTCCTGGAAAAAAAAATGGATTCCAACATTTTTTGGGTCAAAATGTGTTTTGGGTCGAACACGTTTTTGTGAGATTCACCCTTAGTCACTGCGACGCTCAGCAGGGGCCCAAAAATGCAAAGAAATGAAGTGGTATATTGCCTGTTGCTCTGTCCTGCTTCCATTGCTTGTGAGTGTGGGTGAGAAACACGCTGAATGATTTCAGTGATATTGCTGTGGCGCTCAGCAAAGAGTGCTGCAAACTGATTGTTTCCGAGTACTTTTTTTTTTTTTAAATTTTGCTCCTAAAAGTAGCACAGGTACTGTACGTGTTAAAAACCTGTCCTTCTTTTGCTTCCGTCTTTGTCAGGACGCGTCTCCTCGTTCTCTCTAAAGGACTCAGCTGCTCTCTGTGGACGGACAACAGCCAAGTGTGTCATCAAACCTAAAATAATATGAACGTAATGAGCAGACAAACCTCCCTCCATCACACTCCTCTAGCTGTGTGTGTGTGTGTGTGTGTGTGTGTATTTCCTGCTTAAAATGACCCTGAACGCTGGCACCGGTCAGTCTTTGCTCTGGTGGTGATCTGGAGCGATGAGGTAACTAAAATTTTGCCCAGATTCAAGTTATTTCCACAGGAAATATGTTTCAGTTTCTGTTGTTGGTTTCAGTAACTAATTGTTTGAAATGACATTTAAGATCCCTTCCCCGTGTAGAAAACTGACTTCCTCCCCGCCCAAATTTCTCCCCGTGAAGTTTCCTTCTCCAAGCTCAAGAAAGAGCGAGCTGGTGTCCGTTTTAAGCCATGGTCTCTTTGCCTGGCAGTCTTCGGTCATTGAAGGTGTGCATGTTGATGACTTCATCCGTTTTGACCATGACGGGCGGCTGCGGCTTGTGTTTGAGCCGGCGCTGGCACTTGAGGGAAACCCGTAGCTCGTCCACCATGGCACTGCAGAAGGATCTCTGTGCAGACAGAAGAACACAGCTGACTGGATGTCCGTTCACTTCTGACACACAAACACACACATACTGGCTCTCAGCTCCTGGAAAGGTGGAGGACAGTGGGTCAGTGATGGATAGCTGGGGGGGGGGGGGGGGGGGGGTGAAAGGTGGAAATGGAGACGGGATGAAATGATTGTACTGGTGTCCGTGTGGATGCACAACACGAGCATCATAACTAAAGCGATTTCTCTGTGGCAGATTTCACCTTGCTTCCTCCTGCCAGGATGCTGCATGATTTATTGATGCATATTATTTTCCCTCAGATTCAAATCCTGTATAACCGTATGGCCAATTAAACAACCCCCTACTCTCCAAACAAGAAGCAAACGGTGAGATTTTCAGCTGTGTAACGGTGAAGCAAGCCAACGTGTGATTGCCATCCTGCTTTTCCTTTTGAGAAATAATTAACACACATTATTCAACAGCCACAGCCTTTATAAAGTTGTATGACTTATTCAGATTTGTTGTCTTTGCTTGGAAATGAATAAAAATAAACACATTCATTCTGACTAAAGGGACAAATTGCCTATGCGGATTGTGTTGTGAATAATTTCATCTTGCGGCTCACAGGAAATGCTTTGTGCTTTTGTGGCTTTATTTACAGCATTTTCATTACAATATGTTTGCGAGAGATGTGAAGATATGAAATAATAAGGTGCTTGTTAGGCATTCCAATCAGAGTGTTCTTACCCAATGATCTGCCTTCTTCATAGCGACATCCTCCACAACAGCCAATAACAGAACATTAGCAACTAGCTTATAATTACTAGCACAAACTTTAATAACTGATGCTTCAAATTTGACAAATTCAGCCACACATATGAGATTCTGGGTTAAACAGAAGTTATGATCTTTGTACATCATGCTGTTGATTACAACAGGACAAATACTGACTCTTCCCTCATTTTCTCTAATGTACTCAGTTGGAGAAAAAAAGGACAGTAACACTTTACTTAAAACCTTTCAATGTAATGCATAATAAAAGTAGTTTAAATGCATTCATTATGTATTTGAATGCATGTTATAATGCATTGCATGATCTCATGAATAATTATAACTACAATTATAATACTTATCTTTTCATTAGCTATTCATCTATTGACCAACAAATAATACTGAAAAATGTATATTATGAATATAATACATTATACATTAAGGCTTTAAGTAAAGTCTTACCAAAATTAGATATACAAATAATAGTTTTATTTCTGAAATGAAATATAACAAAGTGTGATACCTGGCTTTCAAAGGCTAACCCTTAAACAGTATTTTATGTAAATGTACAGTATGTATATATGTATTTATTTATTTTTCATTGGATCCAACAGCATGATCAGAAATATTTGTGGTTATGTCAATGACAAACTGGATATAGGGCATCAATATATAGAACAAAAAAAGGAAATGTGTTAACGCATTAAGATATGTATGTATGGACAGTGGAGACTTTCATGAGCGAAGTTACAGGTATACTTTAGTAAACTGAAATTCAGCAGCAGAAAGCAGAGGTGGAAGAAATGGGTTAAGAATATTCATGTAAAATGTGCAAAAAAGGAAAACGAGAAGCAGAAACATTATAGTAATCCTTTTATTTAAACATGAATTTATATGTGCCTCTGTGTATGTGTGATCTTGAGCATACACTATCAAAATAAAGATGCACCGAACAAATCTTCATAAAATACATAAAGAAACCATGAACAATTCTACAAAATATGTTGCAGTTCTCATGCAATATTTGATGTATTTGCTAAAATGATACACCATTCTGATGTTGAACCCCGTGAACTTTTATTACCAATGTAAATGTGAATGATTTTAACAAGATCTAACTAAATCTGTTTTTGTGTTTCTTTTCTGGTGGCAGGGAACCTACATCACATTATGTTAGAACCATTTATACATTTTTATCTAAAGCAATAAGATTGTTGGTCAGACTGTTGGCTCTTTCCTAATCTTACAAAATAGAGGCAATTATAAAATGCAAATTTCTGGAGGAATGCGCTGCTGAGGAGCAAGAGGCATTGCCATATGATGTTTTTTTTTTTTCTTTTTTTTCTTCCTTCTGCAGAATAGTGTAAGAGAATATTGAACAAAGGACAGCAGCGCCAATCTTGTACAAAAATACTTTAATTGCCTCTATCATTTTCAGTCACAAGATTTGATACCTGTTTTAAATGTTCTCAAGCATGTTTTTTTTTATATAACATTTCTATGTATTGAATTAAAATACTAACAAAATCAAACATCTGGAATTTGACACTTCCATTTAGATCACGAAGCCTCAGCACTCCGTTTGACTCCATATGTTTCATAAAGGCTATATTTATGATTGTGTTCCTAAATTTAGTCTTAAAGCCATGTTCAACCTTTACATCCACCCAGTGGTGCTTTTCTAATACAATGACATAACTCACTGCTTAACCCCTGTAGTGATGCAGTGCTGTAGAAACTAACTAGCTAGTCGTGTTTGAACCATGTTGGTTAGAAATGTCGTTAATGTCATCAAGCAAGTGGTGGAGTGAAAATTACCACTAATTACTCATTTTAAGATCAAATTAATGGCAGAATATTGATGTAAATAATAAACATGACATCTGAGGACTGCTTCACTTTTTTTCTCCCTTATTTTGTGGGTTTCCTTACATCACTCCAGGTTTCCCAATGAGATGCACACTCTTCTCTTAACAAACTAAAATACATATAACAAAATTTGTATATGTATGGAATGAAACATATAGATTGTTCTGCATGTTAACTTGCTTATTTTGCTCAAGAGCATGATCTATTCCAAATGCCATACTAACAAAAACTATGCTTGGTTAAGAGCTGCAGTTCCAGTCACACAACTTTGCGATACTGTTTGCGAATATTTGACAGTGTTGGAAATTGCGACCATTGGCTAACTATTCTTTTGGAAAACGCACCCCAGACTTGCAGCCAACCCAGGGACCCCCAATGTAAACAAGCTAGATTTTCTCAGTGATACTTTATAATAACTTTCATTGAGATCATTACCATCATTTACATAGTAGTTAACAAGCTTAAAAGAAATGCAATGAACTATAAGTCTTTTTCTTTCTGTACATCTCTATATAGAAAGGCACTCCCAACCTTGGCTCTAGATTGATGCTCAGTATCATTGGCTGGTAGGCTTATCATGTCGATGTAATCATTAAACAAGGATCAGGCAGCAAAATAACACATTGCCAGAATATTTGTGAATGTCAATATGATGACTTACAGCAAATAAACAAAAGCACTTAGAGAGATTGATACAATGAATCTGAGATGAGTATAAGAGACACGTCTTCCACTGAGAGTGAATAAACAGAGCTGTGCTTTTTGGGAAAATACTTAAGCTGGCAGGTTGATGCTGTCATTGTAAGACAATCTAGGTTATCCATATTTAGAGTGCAAATTTTTGAGCTTATATGCAAATGCTTCAAACAAACTAAGATCTCTTTAAAGATAACCAAACTTAGAGCAATTATGTGTCCACAATGCAGTTTGCTTAGAATATGCAATGTGAACTCACAGCATGACAACTTAATTTTATTTTGTCACTGGGCTATTATGGCCTCCCATATTAAAGCAAAGCAAATGTGATGAGTTGAAATGATTATTCTATTTGTGTGGTGACTACAGAAAAAGTGCCATTCTAACTTTTTTTTAATGACTGCAAAAAAAAAAAAAAAAAAACTTATTAAAATAAACAAGGGCAATTAAATGCCTTCTTTCGGTTCCAAAAATGCAAAAATGAAAGCTCAGTGGAGAAAATGGAGTAATTATGACACATATATTAAAACTGATTAATAACATTCTAATAGGACAGTGTAAATGCAAAGAGAACTCTGTACTTAGTCCATCCACTCAAGTGACAATTGGTAATTTTAAAGAGAATTCAAGAGAAAACACCCTTGAAGATGAGACTGTGTGGATTAAACAGTAACAACATCAACTGGAAAGGGAAGTTAATAATAATAGAAAAATAAAATAAAGAATAAATGACTATCAAGCAAACCTGCAATTTAGTCTAGTAAGTGAAATCAAAGCTCATTAGTAGAATTTTAACTGCCAATAAATTCTGTAAGAGTGTGTATTATGTGCTTAAACATTATATTTGTGAAGTGAGTAGAAAAATGTGAGAGTGCGAGAACTGGAGTTCATTCATTTCAAGTTTTTTTTTTTTTTACTACCGCATTATTGACTGTACACTTCAAGCGGTCAATGGCTCAGTAGATCAAGTATACGAGTGAAGTGGATATGAGGAAAGAATAACACATCTGTTGAGGCGAGATGACACAATGGCGGCCATTTGAGCAAGTAAAGCCCAAGCCCTTCTGTCTTCAGAGACTTACATCAAGAAGGACTGTTTGCTCTCCAGACACGGGCACTGTCTGTAAAATATTACCAGTGAAATACACCTCATGCTTTGCTCTCAGCATCACAACATTAAAGCCAATTTTAGACAGAATTAATATTGTTTGCATTGATCTGTAACAGATTCTTTCATACTCAGAGGCATCAGTTGAACTCATCTGACTGGCTGGCTTATATTACCCACAATAGCCCCGCTGATGAAACACAAAATTGCAAACCCATTTCTTGTGATTATCTTATGTGATTTGTTTTCTCTGTAGAGACTTGCTTAATAACCCTAAACTCAGATTTCAAATGTTCATTGCAGTCCAGAAATGTGAAAATGTTGCTTTACCTTTTCCAGCTGTGCGTTTTGTTTGGACTTATAGAGAAACTCCCCAACTGCCACAAACACAGAGAGGACGAGTCCCGCAGCCAACACTATGAAAATGCCACCGATGTTCTGGATGCCCAGCGCGCTGGCCTCCTTATTCTCCTCCTCAGGACAGCCGTTTCCTCGCCACCACTTCTCCTTCATCATGTGCAGCTTTCCTTCCTCCTGTAGCTGCAGGATCGCGATGGTGATCTTATCTCGGTATGGGGATCCTGAAGGGTCAGAAAGGGGAAACTGATTTAACGAGATGATGAGAATTATTTCTCTTAGCATCTGCTCATTCCTGTTGGTCGAATGGGTGAAATCTTACAAAATCGTCAAGAATGTGTCATATTCGTGACACATGGGTCACATTTCACCTCAAAATCCAAAGAAATAATACAGCTGCAAGCAGCAATTAATGAGCAATTAAGCAAGCATTTCAGGGAGCATCATGCCAACTAAAAAAGGCATCTGCTGATAATTTTAAGTAAAATTATTTTAAAATCATGAATGCAGTCACTTGTAATGTGACATAATTGCTCATCACTTTTGACCAGTAGGTGGCACAGCCTTTGGCACTGCAGAAATACAGCCTCAGATACACTTTAGTATCATGCCGTCAACTTTGACGATGAGTTATACAACAGCAGTTTGAGATACCTAAACTTTTTTTTTTTTCTACCAGCAAGGTCTGATGATAATCTGTTTGAAATTTGGTGAAGATCAGACAAACTGTCTAAGATAAGAACAAAAAAAAAAAAAACCTAACCTAAACCTAAATCAAAATGGACAACAGATAAAATGGCCGACTGTTGAAAAACATATACTGCTGGATTTTGTAGGACCAAGAGAACAGAAAGCGTTTTTCATAGCACACCAATGCATTTATAAAATATAGTATTTTATTTATTTTTACACAATTAAAAGCGAATGATGCACAAAATGGCCAATATGTGAAAACTGGGTATGCTGCTCCACAGCTAAAGAGATCAATCTAATTCCAGGCTAGACCGTTCATAAGCTATAAGTTAAAAAGTCTGTTTTTCATATCTCTTAACCAGTAGGTGGCACTGTGCTGGAGCGGCTCATGTATCCTCAGGTCATGGTTGTTATAACACATACCAAGTTTGGTCTGAACATGCTAAAGTTTTGCGGAAATATAGGTTCACATCCATTTCGGCATGATCTTTGTTGAATATGCTGATGCGCTATACAAGAACGATTCGGTCTATTGAAAAACATTTAATAACTTTTTGACTGTCCTTCACCTGTGTGCCAAATTCCATAGCTTTCCTGCAAGCTGTCACAGACCCAAGAGCAAAGAAAAAGAAGAAGAAAAAGAAGAAAAAACTACTGGAAACTTAACACCTCCAGTGCACTGGGTCCTAATTTTTCTTTTTAAAATGAAGCCTATGGTGAGAACCAAATCAGCGAACTTTTATTTTTCTTTCCTGTGAATTAGTTGTTTTTATTCATAACACAGACTGAACAATTCGTTCAAGAAAATCACTGCCTCAATGATCTGGTAACAGCAGTTCTATAGTTAACAGTTCACTGGAGGGGAAGATTATAAGTGAATAACGAATTAAATTTCAGTCTGTTGCTGAAATGCATGGCTTCAAAAGACCTTGAATACAGCGCACCAGTATTTGCTACCTTATTTTTTGAGCCTAACATTGAATGTGAACTGCTGTTGTAGTAGGAAGACACTTTAAATTATCAGACAATCTCAAAGAAAATACTGAAATCTTATTCAAATAGTATTGTATAAGGTTTTATACCATACCTATACCAGAGTAAAGCACTTTCATGCAGATGTATAAAACTGTCTCACTGATTGCACAACAAGACTTGAGGAAAGCTGAGACAGTGAAAAGGAAAGATGAAGTTTGTCACTTCAGTGGTGCGAGATTATGTTTCTCACAGAGCTGTACAGAGGTGAGAAATACAGACACTAATGCAGTACGAGCCATAAAAGCCTAATGCTGTTTGTTGAAACACAGCTCCCAGGGTGCCATTGATAACACACCAATAAAACCCAATTACATTCGAGGGACTGGCATTTCCCGCTTTTATCTATTTATTTTCTGTCTAATTAAAACTAGTTGCTATTCTTAATTTGAGGTAATGTTTCCTTCTGGGCCTCCTTGCGGGCTTCGATTCGTAACTCTCCCCCATTCCCATCAGCCATTTTACCTCCCTCGCAAAAAGAGGTAAACAGGTCGCGTTCCCTTCATTCAGCACAGATCAAAAACAGCTAGAGAGGTGCTTTCTCGTTTCATTTGAAATACGAGGTAGAACAAGAGCACTCACAAACCTCGCTGATCCTTTCATGTTGTAAAAGTGGTACCGCTGTAGTTAACTCTCTATAATAAGGATTGTACTATTGCCTGAATAATTGAGAACTCAGCTGTTCTTTTGCTCAAATGCACCACACAAGTATATGAAACACAAAGAGCCCTTTATTTTCTGAAATCAAACTGTCTTTTTTTAATGCTCATTGTTAGCACTTAGGTCTTAGGGTTTTGTGTTTTGTATAACAGCAGTGCAGCTATGCAAAATCCTTTATTTTTTAGATGGTTTTGGCGACTATTATTTTCATCTATATAATACATATGTGTCATATATCCATGTATCTTTTACTTTTTTCCTAAATGGATAAAATAAAATAAAATAAAATAAAATAAAATAAAATAAAATAAAATAAAATGAATGAATGAAATCGCTCTTGCACAAAAAAAATAAAAAAATAAATAAAAATCATAAATCAGAATAAATACATGTGCACAGGAAAATAAAAATAATATTCTATGCAAACTTAAAATCATTTAATGATATATCAGTACTTTGGTTCCAAATTTTGGTTCAATTGATTTAGAATGGTTTTAATCTTACTTTACTTACAATGTTTTTTGGCGGCTGACCTTCAGTTATTACAAGTATTAATCTGGATGAATCCATATGCACAGGAAATCATCCGTTTAATAAAACAATCAAATCCATTTAATAATAAAACAATTTATGGTTTTAATCTTACTTCAGCTACAATGTTTTTTTATTATTATTTATTAAATTCCACAAAAAATAGTGTTATTTTAGATAAATGCTAAAAATTGCAAAATAAACATTTGTTAAAACATTAAACAAGCCTGAATATACAGACATGTCAACTTTCTTATCCTGCAACATCAAAGACAAGTAACAGAATAAATCCTTGACCCACTGTACAGCACAAGGTTCTTCAAATGCCTGTATACAGCATATGGATGAGGTACCTTTAGGAAGTAAGGACAGAAGACAGCTTAAATGAAACAGAATGATAAGAGTTTACTTGGATACTGGTAGCTCCTCATGCACAAGCAAACTCCTGACAGATGTTTGATGACATGGCATTGTACATGACTCTTCTTAATGATGCCTCCAGGGACGGGGCCCGTCCACAGGCTGAAAGCTGACTGGGGGGCTTTCTATTTCCACAATCCTCGAGGGGCAAGCAGCACTGCCCCGGAACATTGATATACACCGCAAGTGCTACACACATTTAGCAAGACAATGAAGTCACAAGTGAAAAAGGAGCTCACTGCGGTGCCCAAACTAAAGGGTGAAGTGTGCAGGGGGTTTAGTGTTAAAATACTTTTCTTCTATCCCAGTTTACAGGCATTTAAGTAAAGCCATTTATATGCTAACTTCCGGAAAAACGTAAGCAGTGTGGTCCTGTAGTGCATTCGCTGACACAACAACCGATGATATGAATTTGGAGCATGACTACCTGTTTTGAACAACTGAATATCGGAGAAAGCATTTAGGAGCGTTTATCTTAAAAGTATATTTAAAATAGTAATAATAAATTAATTATAATATAATTGGAATAAATGAAATAAAAGGCCACTTAAATGTACATTGTTTTCTTTACACTTATGTACACTTTTAAAAAGTGCACTTTGTAATAATGTGTGATTAAAAGTTTTAACCATTGTTATAATTGTGTTTATCTTTTGTTGTGATTTAAATAAATATTGTACTAAATTGCAACGTCACTAGAAGTGAATTTCCAATATATTTAAATGCATACACGTTTCAATAGAAATTAAAGTACATATTAATTTACCCTTAATGCTTCTCAGTACATTCAGAAATACACTTTAAGTATATTTTAAAATAAGCCATTATGAAAATATATAAATATACAGGTATACTGAAGTTCTACTTAAGTGGGTTTATTACATTTAAGATTAAATTATAAAACATCTTCAATTAATTGCAATTACAATCAATTTGCACATAAGTATATTAAATATAAAATATATTATTTTTGTAATAAGCACTATTTTTTAAAAGTATGCTAAAATTCTGTGATTTTTTTTTTTTTTTTTTTTTTTTTTTACTTATCCGTATGTCATTCCAAACCTGTCTTCTGTGGAACACAAAAGAGGATACTAGGGAAAGTGTTTCAGCTGTTTTCCACCATACAGTGAAAGTCAATGGGGTCTAAATGAATTTCTTTGTATGAACCATTGTATCTTCCAATCATAGAGGTTAAGAATGACATGAAGGTGAGGGAAAAGTGGTTATTCCACACCAGAACAGAGGTAGAGCTGAATGTGAATTTACAGTGGATTGTCAGGGACTACTGCCTTCCTGAAACACTGCTGCCATCGTTTTGAGGACTTCATGCATTTCACCTGCTTGTTGTCACTTTCACCGGTCTCAGTACAAAACGAGACGTTCAACTGTGCCAAGAATTTACATATTCTCATTTAAACATCTAATTAACCAACTCACCGAAACGCAGATGGTCTGAACACCGACCCTGTCTGTTCCTGCACAGGAATGCTTGCCAGAAGGACTCGGCCATCTTTCGTCACCACAGTTTCAACATTAATGCATCCTGCCGACTGTGTGCTGCTGAAGTCAACAAGATATATGCTAAACGCACGCCTGTATGCAGCCTGCCTATGCTAACTGATTCCAAAAGGGTAGGATTAGCAATGGAAATGGCCTGTGCTGAGCTGTCTGGGAACGGCACACAGGGGAGTGATGATGCTAAACATCCTTTTCCATGTGCCCTGCATTTGCTCGACACAATGCAATCCCATGACACGCGACTGACAAGCTAAAAACACCCTCACTGGGTTGTCTGTTAGACAGCATACCTGACAGATTTTAACCTGCTGAGTGACAAAGCATTAACGACTGCGAGACGGGGCACTTGATAGCAGGATTTCGCTGTCCATGTGGAAAAGCTTGGATAGCATCTTAAACCAGCACACAGACCTCCCTCCAAACCATGAATGGATTAAGATATTCTAGGCTGTTTAGTCCCTGACACGTCAACAATTTATGATTATATGGTTTATAGCACAATAGTGTCAGAACACCTGCATGAATATTCATTATTCACATTTTGGAAAGCATGCTGCCTCGATCAGCCAGTTTTATCACTGGTGAAACTGAGAACAAGGACAAGAAGAATAAGGAAAAGAGCGGGGAACAAGATTAGGAAATAATGCTAGCAAGTTTCAAACTTATAAACAGCATGCCTTACAGCGACAGAGCTTCGGTTTCAACATCTGCCCCCTTTACAAATAGCTACAGGGTAAATTATTTGCTAGACTCAGTCCCTGATGGCATGGCCGCAGTCTGTTCAAGTCAAGTGAGTCATATTTATTTGCATAGCACTTTTCATAATCTATGTTGTTTCAAAGCAGCCTTACATATAAATAAACAATGCATCAGACTGACCGTCTCATGCTCACAAAAACATTGGCTGGCTTCTATAAACCTTTGGGAGACAGGGTGCACTAGTCTATCCAGAAACAAAGTCTTGTGAACATTGTGGGATGTTAAAGTCAGCACAAAATGAAAATTCACTCTATTCTCAATCTATTTTCTAAATGCATGTTATAGAACAGGGCTATTCAATTAAAGTAACAAGAGGTCAGGTCTCTACATTTCTTTCCCAGCAATATTTTTTTGGAATAGTTATATGTTTCCATCTGGGTAACAATCTGGGTAAAGTAAAGTAAAGTAAAATAAAATAAATAAATTCTAAACGATCAAGAGCCCCCAAGAGACAAAGCAGTGGTGTCTGAATGAATGAATGAATGAATGAATGGATGGATGGATGGATGGATGGATGAATGAATGAATGAATGAATGAATGAATGAATGAATGAATTAATTAATTAATTAATTAATTAATACTTCTTCAGAGTATGAATATTAAAAGGTAATATGGCAGAAGGCAATGTGACGTGTCTGGGGTTTTAGGGTTTTCCTTTTGAAGTCATTTTTTTATATTTTGCTTAAAATAAGTATATACCTAAAAAAGAAAATAATAATAATCAAATAAGTAAATAATCAATAATAACCAAAACGCTCTCGGTCTGAGCAGAAAGCAGTTTATTTTGAGTTTTAGTTGTTTTTCCCTTGCCACCTACTTTTGCCATTTACATTTTTTTTTTTTTTTTTTAAATATAACAATGTTTATTAAGAAATGATCTGAACATATTCCCCCGGTTTCACAAACAAGGCTTAAGCCTAGTCCTGGACTAAAGCTGTAAGTCTGAGCTGTTTCAACTGAAAGAAACTTGCACTGACTGATCTTAAAACATATCAGTGCCTTTGTTTTGTCTTTAGATGCACACTAGTAATGTTTTTTTCTAAGGCACATTTATAAAAATGACTTAAATGTCCTAACTGAACAATGGCCTAGTCCTGGCTTAGTCTAAGCCCTGTCTGTGAAACCGGGCCATTGACTAATAATGCTAAGTGTAGATCTTGGCTTAAAAAAAAATGTCACAAAACTGATTTATTCAAATGGTTTGAGTCATACAGTCTTATGTGTATGACAGATAAAATATGCTGCATTTTCATTTATTGCAATGTTTTAGTGAACATCTATTTCACTGCTCACCATGTTTCTGCTACTGTTGTTAAAATAACAGTGCCATCTGCAGCTCTTGTAGCACTGTATGCCTTTAGCAGAGAATGCGCACAGAGCGGAAAGGGCTTGAATGAAGCATGTTTGGCTCTAGATAAAAATATTAGAGGATATAGAACCAAAATATCATTACCATAAACAACCCTGAGAGCTTGTGATTGTGTACTGCAATTTTTTTTTTTTCATGTGCTTCTCACTTTAAACAGTTGAAATGGTAAGACGGTGCTACAGCTGTCATATTATGTCTCATGGTCCAGCTGGAACAAAGCTGGGGTCCGGAATGGACCATGATTCGCTATTTGAGAACCCCTGTTATAGAACTTATTGTGAACAATTAATCTGGGCAAAGACATTTTGAGTACAAAATGTCTTGATACTTTTCTGATAATTTTTAACTGTCTTCTTTTTCCTCATTGTATAATCTCTTTCACATAATCCTGCCTTTAAAGGGATGGTTCATCCAAAAATGAAAATTCTGCCATCTTTTCCAAACCTCATTCCAAATTCATAAGACTTTCATTTATTTTCAAAACACAAATATAAGGGCTCATCACCATGAAGCCAGAGCTTTCCCTATCCAATCTTTTTTTTCGGTGTTCTTCCGTAAAACACTGCGTCGTCTCAAGAAATATCTGCATATACACGAAAACACTGAAACCGACTCAAAACGATGCAGTATACATGCCAGACCAGTATGTGGCGCTGTAATTCTGCCACAGAGCTACACTAAAACAGAGAAGAAGACTTGGAACAAGTCTTAATAAATCTTATAAATATATATATATATATAAAAATCTTATCGTATAAATATTGCGCGCCGAATACAAACCCAACACAACAACATTAAAAGCTAGTAAACACAAGCATGTAGTCCGCCATTGTTGTTGCTGTTGATGTTATGTGACGTAACGGTGTCTGACTAGGGTCAAGCCTTGGGGTGATCACATCATCATTTCACAAAATATACGGATTGGCTGTACACATGAAAACGCAAAGGTGTCATTTTCAGATCTATCCACTCTGGGACCCAGTTTTAAAAAACAGCGGTTTCAGGCTCCCAAAACGCCTGATCCGTCTGGACGAAACGCAGATACGATACAAAATATTTATGTATTACAGTTAAACATGTCTACAGTGTGTACAGGGCCTAAGATATTTTTAATGAAACCTGAGAGACTTCTGGCCCTCCATTCCACCTAAACTTTGACGTGCTAAAACTAATCCATATGAATCAATCTGTTTAAAACACACAATCGCGTCATATGATGAAGGCTTTTAGACATTTATTTACAAACATTAAGGCCTTTCCACTGAGCGCGATGCGAAGAAGCGAGGCAAAGCCCCTGCGAATCTTGCTTTCACACCGATCGCGAAACGAATGTTCGCCTTCTGCTAATTCACGCCTGCACGCTAGGGGGCATCGACCAACAATGCATTTTTTCTTCATGTAGCATATGTATCTCGTGTGGTTTACATCGTCGGCTGCTCAATATACAGCATTAAATTAAGATAAATAACTTGTATTTCTTCATCATAAACACAAAATATCCATAATGCTTACAAGAATACATCTGAAACAATTAGAGGTACAATTAGCATCAAGCTACATTGAAAATGTAAGTATTAACGTTTTTGCTCAAAACCCACTTTAAATCATCATCAAGTGCTTGTAATAACTTCCGATTGTGATCTAAAATGGATTTTGATTCTATAATAGGCAGACATGCACTCTTTGCATGTTTTATAGTGGACTGATCGCTTGTCATGTGTCATAAACATCCTTTATCGTTAAAATAAATACCACGAGCTGCATAAAAACATATACAGAAAGCCTATCTTCACAATTATAGGTCCATTTGCTTTCATATTTCATGTGTAGAGAAATATTTCTCTCTTTTTTATATATACGGAAGGGCAAGAGATATGATTACATGATTGATGGGTCTAGATGAATGAGCTTTGACTCATAAACACTCGCGCTTGTGGAAGAAAATGGACGGTGCTCTTCAGATCACATAATTCATTGGAGAATTAATATGTTATTCTGTATAAAGAACATGTGAGAATAGTCTGTTCTTAAAAACCAACAATAACAAGAACTCAGCATTCACTCTTCTCTCTCGTGGGAAAAGTCCTCTACTTCGGTGTTTTTACGCTCGTGCTAAACACAGTCTTCTGAGCTTTTAGCGCCACCGCGTCGACCTTTTGGGTAACAGCAGCTGCTCTGGTCATGTGATATAATGCTGAAATCTTATTGAACGGCCCGTGTTTTCGCTTTGCGAAACTCAAAAGATTCGTCGGACTGGACGAAAAAAAAAGCTTTTGCATTTTCGGTGTGCGAATGTTCTCGGTCTATGTGGAAGCATCCATAGGAAGCTGTTGTTTTATTCTAGCGCGTCATCACGTGCAAAATTTGTTTCGCTTTTTCGTGCTCAGTGTGGAAAGGCCTTTAGGGTTAGGGTTAGGGTTGTAACCCAACAATACATACAGAACTTCAAATACGGTCAATGGCAGCTCAACCGTCCTTGCCTGACGTGTGTGAACAAACCTCATTGGTTCTTGTCAAAGCTCAAACATGTGGCTCAAAAATGAGGACAGAAATCTCTCAGGTTTCTTTAAAAAAGTGTCCGCATTTTGTGTCCCAAAGATCAATAAAAGTCTTTTGGGCTTGAAACAAAACAAAGTTGAGTAACTAATAACAGAATTTTCACCTTTGGTTGAACTAAACCTTTATGCTGCATATAAAAAAAACAAACTAACTTTAATTGATCAGTTCGATTGCCAGTCAGACAGTCTCTTCTTAAATGAGCAGTTCTTGGTAAGAAGATGCTGCAAAATGGACCTAACTTTATACTTATATTTAAAAAGTCCAATTATTCAGTAGAATGTGACTCTAGATAACTGATCCTGACTGAGGATCAATACTCAGCTCCCCGTTAAGAAATGTAGCTGTCCTTCTTTTAATCAGAATATTTCTCACCATCTCAGTATTGACATTCCCTGCAATACTGGCTCAGTAATTTTCTCATTGGACATTTACACCCTCCCAGACTAATGACTTGATAATGGTATATGTAGTTTTTATCAGTTGTAATGCAAAGAACTTTTCAGTTGTCCTTGGAACTTTACTGATCAGTGTTGAGAAGTATTTCCAAATTGCTACTGCTACACTCTCAGTAAAAAAAAAAAAAATGTACAAAACTGTCACTGGTGTGGTACTAATATTTATAATTTTAGGTACTAATATGTTTCTTTAATGTACTAATATGTGCCATTTAAGGGTAAATAAGGTACAAAGGTGTGTATTGGCTTTTGTAGCTTTTGGGTGACAGCTTTGTACCGACATCAAAAGTGAAATCTATGACACAGGGGAATATAATCAGAGAATAATTATTTAAATGATAGTATTTTTTTATTTATTTTTTTTCACACAAAGACATTGGTAAAAATATGTCAGTCTTATGTACATTTTTTTTTTTTTTTTTAGGTTCTTATATTCATCTTTTTCCCATTTTTAAGCTTGGCAGTGAACATTGGCAGGTTTTATTATATGCAAGCCACAAGAGGCTTGAACATTGAAGATTCCTTATGGAAATGTAAAATATGGCATATACATCCATATACAGTATATTATATATAAGGTGATTTATAATTTTCACATACGTACATTCTCTGAGTAAATGAAGATATAAATTTATAACATAAATAAATCCCCATAGTAAACTATGTATATGTAAATATGCTAATAGTATTTATAAAATGATTTTTTTTTTTTATTATACGTAGCAATCATACATGTCAACAAAATATATTTTATTTTTATAAGCAACTTATTTAAAACAACATATATTCAAAAAGTCTATGTTTATTTAATAATTTAATTTTAAATACATGTCTGTCTTTTACATTTACTTATATCAAGATGATTTGACAGGTTTTAGGGTGGATACATATATTACATTGCGAATGGAGTCCTTTTGTATTGGAAGAACAACAATAATATATATATATATATATATATATATATATAATACAGAGTCAGTACACAAGTGAGTAAGGTCACATTGTTTTTTTTTTTTTCATTTTTAGGTAAACAACCAAACTACGACCAAACTAATATATGACTGCTGTTATGTTGTTATGTGTGTCATATTGCCTTTCAGTTTGGAAACTTCTTGTTTCTAGTTGGGACATGGTGTCATTCTTCTCATTACATTTACCATCTTCCTACGCTTTTTATAACTTTGACAACAGCTTATTTGTATGGTATTCTAATTACAAAAATAATATATTTTGAGGTATCTTTCCTAATGTGTGCACAAATAGTTGTATATGCCAGGTAGTGGGAAGCCTCTGGGCACGTGTCCAGTCAGCGGACTGGTTAATCTCTACTTAAAAATTGAATGAACATATTAGCCACACAAAGCCACATAATACCGAACACAATACAGCAGTTCATACACAGCACACTGAATGAGTGAAACAAAGCTAATGGTTTACATTCATTTGGCTGATTGACGTGGTGGCTGAGGTAGAGGAGTCAGGCTTCAGAAGTGCCCAAGAGGCCTTTGATCCTCACATTAAGGTGCCTTTTCAATTCTTGGTTATTTTAGTCCTTTCAAAGCAATGTAATGGATCATGCTGTTTTATATCGAATATGATCACATGCTGAGGTCATTTGTTGTGTATGTAGCTTTGAGGTCCAAGTTATTCCACTGTCATTTCCTTCCTTTCTCTCACAAGTGAACAGTTTTGGGCAGGAACGCATTTCTAGTAACAATATTACTTTCCCCAGTAAGTAGTAGTGTAATTAATTACAAATAAGATTTCAGTAACAATATTACAGTTACTATCCATTAAATAGCTTGTTACTAGATTACTTTTAATGTCTCAACTCCTACAGATTTGAAATCTAACAATCCAATCATCCAATCCATTTTCATAATAATCACTCACAACGTCACCACTGCAGCAATCAAGGTAGAAAGATGGGAAAGTTTACATTCAGTGGCTGGAAATATTACCATTATTTTAATTTTGTTACGAGAAAATCTGACAAGAACGTTGTTGTCAAATGTAAATTGTGGCATTATGTACAGTGCTCTCCACTAATATTGGCACCCTTGGTAAATCTGAGCAAAGGTGGCTGTGAAAATAAATCTGCATTGTTTATCCTTTTGATCTTTCATTCAAAAAATTCACAAAATTCTAACCTATCATTGAAGTAAAACAATTGAAAGTGGGGAGAAAATCTCATGATAAAATAAAAGTTTTTTCTCCAATGCATGTTGCCACAATTATTGGCACCCCTGGAAATTCTAATGAGTCAAATATCTCTGAATTATATTCCCATTCATATTTACATTTTTTTTTAGCATACCAGGGAGTCTAGGAGCATGAAATTGTCCAGCTATGACTTCCTGTTCCAAGGGATTATAAATATAAAGAAAACTAAGGCCAAATTCTCATAATCCATCACAAAGAGTAAAACCAAACAATAAAGTTCTGATGTGCAGACCAAGATTGTTGAGCTTCACAAAATAGAAAGTTGCTGTAAGACAAAAGCTAAAGCATTGAAAATCCACATTTCCACCATCAGGGCAATAATTAAGATGTTCCAATCAATCATAATCAAGATGTTACAAATTTGCCTGGAAGAGGGCGTGTGTCTATATCGTCCTAATGCACGGTGAGGAGGAGAGTTTGAGTGGCCAAAGACTCTCCAAGGATCATAGTTGGAGAATTGCAGAGATTAGTTGAGTCTTGGAGTCAGAAAGCCTAAAAATATATATATCAAACAGCCCCTACATCACCACATATTGTTCGGGAGGGTTTCAAGAAAAATTCTCCTCGCTCATGCAAAAACAAAATCCAGATATTCAGTTGTCAGACACGACTGGAACTTCAAATGACACTGGCTTCTATGGTCAGATGAAACTAAAAAGCTTTTTGGCAGCAAACCCACTAGATGGGTTTAGTAGAAACAGGGATAAAACGTACCCCATGCCCACGGTTAAATATACTGCTGGATCTTAAGTGTTGTTGGCCTGTTTTTCTACCGGAGGGCCTGGACTTCTTGTTCAGAAGCACGGCATCATGGATTCTCTCAAAAATCAACAGATATATAATCTAAAGCTGACTGCCTCTGTTAGAAATCTTATAGTGGGCCGTGGTTGGATCTTCCATCAGGACAATAATCCAAAACAAACATCAAAACAAAATTGGGTCACTGAGCACAAAATGAAGCTTTTGCCATGGCTGTCCTAGTCCTCTGACCTGAACCCTATAGAAAATGAGTGAGGTGAACTAAAGAGGAGACGCACCAACATGGAGCTGTGAATCTGAAGGATCTGGAGAGATTCTACATGAAGGAATGGTCTCTAATCTTTTATCAGGTGTTCTCCAAACTCTTCAGGCATTACAGGAGAAAACTCAGGGCTGCTATCTTGGGAAAAGGACATTCCAATAATTGGGTGCCAATAATTGTGGCCAACCTGAATTGGAGAAAAACATTTATTTTATCATGAGATTTTCTCCCCACTTTCAATTGTTTTACTTCAATGATAGGTTAGAATTTTGTGAATTTTTTGAATGAAAGATCAAAAGGATAAATAATGCAGATTTATTTTCACAGCCACCTTTGCTCATATTTACCAAGGGTGCCAATATTAGTGGAGGGCACTGTACTTTTGCATTACAAGGCTTGTCCATCCACATCCCTTTTATCTTGATATACATTATTCTCACCTATTATCAAAAGCCTTTCTAGAATCTTGCGTGTTTTTGACAACATACATATACAAACGTGAAAAAAAAAAAAATGCACCTGAGTAACAGCTGCATTATAAATGCTCTTAGCATGAAGCTACACTTGGTGGTTTTTTGATATCGGAATTATCACAAATATGGGTTTCCTTGTTGGAAACTGGACATTAATGTCCTCACCAGTCTATTTAAAACTGGGAAACTCAGAGATAATGTTAACACCAAAGTTTCTGAGTAGGATGGGCCATAAACTTTAAACATGGTGGAGGAAAGAGAGAATATTTACATGCAGCGAATGTGTATATGGTTTGCCAATGAATGGGATGCTATAGCGTATTCAAATCCTGTTGAATATCTTATATACCTTTTGGAAATAAGATTTCAGCCAGAAAAACTCAGAATTACAACTTCACAAGTGGGAAGTAGGAAATTTCCACATGAAAATAGCATGTGAAGGCAGCATAATAATGTTTTTACTCAAAACTCACTGTAAACCACCACTGAATATTTGTAATAACTTCTGATTGCAATCTAATGTGGATTTTGATCATACAATGAGGCAGAAATATTTATTTGTAGCATTTTAGAATAAGCTAATTGCCACAGCTGCTTAGTATTTCTCATGTAAACTTAAGTATTTCTTATGTTGTTTTTTTTTTTGTTTTTGTTTTTTTTAAATAACCCAAATCATATGAAAATCACATTCAAGTCATTATACTATAGAAATTATATGTTTATTAGCTTCATGTTTCCTGTGTAGAAAGTGTAGTGGAACTTTGCGGAAGCCTAGTGGAACTTCGTCATCGAAGATACAGAACGGGTTATAAACAAGCAATATGAGTGGCATTTAAGCAGCGAATGATCTTTCAGACAGTGCTGGAAGCCACTAATGCTCATCAGATCACATTATTGAATGGAAAAATAACAACAATGATGATTCTAAGTAAAAATTTGCAAATACATTATACCCTAACAGTCACAAAGATGCACACATATGAAGTCAGAAGAGGAGAAAGTGTGCAATTACCAATTTTGTGGAGTGTAATGAAAAAGTAGTGCAACAAATTACTGCTGACAGGGAGTAATAAGTAAAGCAATAATATTACTTTTCAAAGGAGTAACACATTTTGAGTAAAAAGGCCAACTCTGCAAATGAAAATCTAATTTTATTTTTTAATACTTGGTATCATGCCTATTCTGTGCTCTAGAGGAATATGAAGAAAATCATAGAAACCCTAATTCTCTCTTCTACAAACCCACGATAAGGAAAGTGTTTTAGGGTCATTGTGTTAAGATATCTTACAGCGGTATGATGTACAATTTTGGATGTTTTCAGACTAAAGTCTTACTGAGGACAGTTGTGTTTTTCTTCTACATTTCTGCTGCTGACACAGCCCACAGCCCCATGTATAACAGGATTAAGACAATCTGCTACTGAGACTGATAATCTTATGCACAGGAGGGGAAACGCCTCACAGTTTCTCTTTTCATTTATTTATCTCATCCATTCGTCTATTTCATGCACGTTTGCCTCGGGGTCCGCGTTTCTGCACATTCACTGAGCTGCTGAGCGGTGTTCAGAGACGCTAACCTCAACTGCTTCACCTTCACCGACAGAGCCAGACAGTCATTAATCAAAATGAAATGACGATTTGAGTCGTCGCTGCAGTCTGAGAGAAACACACTTCGAGGAGAATACACTTCTGCATGGCAGAGATGTGTTGATAAATGACTGTGTCCCTCATTTCAATCAGTCTGTTCAATGATTCATGTTTGGTTGAGATGTATGACGAATATCTTTTGAAAGGTAATGCCGCTGAGACTAAGTGTTTTGGCAAAACAGAAATGGTTTTCAGTTGATTATGCAGATTTGTTCAGGTCTGGGCAAATAGCTGACTGATTATTGATTAGGGCAGTGAAGTCAATATCTGCAGCATCAATTCAAGTCATTATTTCAGATATTGATTGACAATAGTAGAGCAACTGTAGCATTAGTGATCACTAATTTGAGAAAAAAAAAGTAAATTCCTGATGCAAAGTGAAGAATTCCACTAATTAAATGGCTATGTACCAAATAATAAAATAAGGACATGAAATATTAACTAAAATTATTGACTGCAAAAAGTTCAATCCTGCAGTTGTTGCTTTAAAGACAGATTTCTACCTGATTTAACCCACATAAAATAGTTTTGGTGCTATAAATTAACATTTTTTTGTTTTGTTTTTTTAGATCAGTTCAGCAGTATTAAATAATATTTTTGACATGAATGAATCCAGTTAATTTAGATTAAAGTTTTAAACATGAAACTATAATGCAGTTTTAAATTCAATTCTGTTGTTAAGCAAATATGAACTGATCAGTTATTCAAATAAAACTGATAAATATGCCTTACCCATTGGGGTGCCGACCCCGTAGGCCTTGGAGTCTATGAGGCCTCCGATCTGCGTGAGGTTGCAGTTGCGCTGAGTGACAAATTCAATGGTGGTGGACTCCATAAGGAAAGCATAATCTGAGGTGAGCACACGTTCAATTCCTTCCTCGATGCTCTTCACCATCACTGAATGTCTTCGACTGCTCATGAACTCCCACATCTTATCATACGTGGAGATCTTTGTTTTCTGGGACAAAAAGTCAAATTCATTATCAGACTTTTAATACATAAATGCCATTTGACAGACAATAGTCTTTCCTTCTAATCTGACATTAAATTTAAACATATCAATAATACAGTAAAAAAAAAAAAAGGGAATAAACAAACCACAAAAGCCAATAATAATAATAATAATAATAATAATAATTATAATAATAATAATAATAAAAACACAAACTCCAGTACCAAATGTTCTAATCTTAAACATAAAAAGGATTTGGACAGACACTGAAACACACAATAGCAAAATATTGACAACTTCTAAAATGAAAATGGACACACTTTAGAAATGTAAAAGTTACAACTGTAATTGTCATAATTTCTGAAATAAGGTTGCAGGTAACTGAGTTCAATCACATGACAAAACTTTCATTTATCACTAGAACGTAGAAAGAAAGATAAAGTATTTTCAGAGAAATGACAACTAATGACAACTTAATTTGTAAATGAAATCAAGAGGAGCTAATAAAAGTAAAGTCTTTGCACTCTTTGTGTGAATAAATTTAATCATCATCAATGCTGAATAAGTATGACATACATAAATCACTTTTGTTACATGTGCTGCGTTTCACTCTTTTACTGATTTGTGTTTGTACTGACATTAGCTTTGACCAGTATTTAAAAATATAAAGAGTCAAATTACTTAAATATATTTAAATAAATTAAAGGGGACCTATTATGCAAAAATCACTTTTATAAAGTGTTTGAACACAGTTGTGTGGCTGCAGTGTGTGAAAACAACCAGCCTATAATGTTAAAAATCCACCAACTCATTTTTTTATAAAACCAATAAATCATAAACAGTCTCTCCAAATGAGCTGTTTCAGATTCTCCCTCTGTTCATGTCACAGAGGGGAAAAAGTCCCGCCCATTTGTGACGCTATCTGCCCTATTAGCATAAACACAGTGAGAAGCTGCAGTCCGCCATTACTGGAGTTATATACAATGTCAGCACCAAAGAGGCTTTACAAGTGTTGTGTTTTAGGATGCACTAATGAACATAGGAGTCACCATAATCTCCCCCCATCTGAGCCGAGGACACTGTGGTTAAATTTCATTTTTGAAGGAAATATCACGGAAAAAATCGGTAACATCCCCCTAAATGTTTAGGAATTAATACCAATGCTTCGTGCACGAACGTCAGCTCCAGACAAAGTAAATATCATGTGTTTGTTTTCCAAATTGCCTTTCTGAAAGAGCTTCTTGGCACAGGCTTATTGCTAAAGCTATCATTGTCTCTATGTGTTTTCACTGATGCTGCCTTCAAGTGCTGCCAGAATGATCGTGAATAGGAATGTGGTAGTTAAAAGTTGCGTATGAAAGCAGTGTGAGTCGATCGCTTGAAGTTGTTTATTTGCAAAGGCTAGCACTGCTAATGTGGAGCTTGAGCTCTTGAAGCTCCACCCTCTTCTCCGGGAGCACCAGCTCATTTGCATTAAAGCAACATACTCAAATTCAGAGCGTTTTGGCTCATACCCTAAAAGTGGCAATTTTAACAAGCTATGAAAATTTATCTGTGGGGTATATTGAGCTAAAACTTCACATATATGCCTTGGGGACATCAGAGACTTATGTTACATCTTGTAAAAAAGGGCATAATAGGTCCCCTTTAAATAAATGTGATAAAAATTAATTAATATCATTAATTATTCAAAATAAATAATTCTTTGAATTCACAATTATGAACATCAAACGATTCACAAATATTTGTCTCTAAAGTCGTATGCCTGAAATTTTAATGAGATCACATTGGATTATCAATAAACCACCCACAGACCAGCTTTTCTTGCTCACATTGCTCTCTTGCTGGAAACACAAAGCATATGCAGGTATTTTTTCAAAATAATCTTTTTCATACAGCTATTGGTTAAAATGTCATATTTTTGCCCCCTTTACATGATTACTATGGCACAAATTGTGGCAGAAGCACACAAATCTGTTTATGACTAATCCTGACTAATCTCCAAAACTGAAATGTGTACCGACAGCATGCAAAATTCAGCATACAAAATAATACCATCTTATTCCAGCAGAACTACAAATAAACCCCTAATCAACTTAGATATTAAGGTTAGTAGCGAGAGAAACTGTTGCCAATTGCAAAGAATCTTCAACCATTTTAAACTCAGGTCTTTTTGTGCCTCTGAGAACACATCTGATGGCATTTGAAACCTAATTAAGTCACATACTCAAGGTCCTGCCTGCCATTATTGTGTGTAATGACTTTTTGTGGCCGGTCGATATTTTAGATCAACTGGGTGATTTGCCAAGTGCCTATCAGAATCTTCTGGAGTTACCCTTGACAAATCAGCCGATTGCACATGTAGACTACACCTGCTGATGAGGCAAAACCATGGGGGCCGAGATAGACAGAAAGAAAGAGATGGAAATGAAAATCTCAAGGAATAAATAACCAAATGCATATTTCTTCTCATTGGTGTACTGTACTATTCAACTTGTATACACTGTTATACAGTTTTGTGAAGGCAGCCCAGTAGGTTTTGGAACAGAGCCTACCGTTGGACCATATGCAATAAAAACATTACATTTTTTTTTCACAATGCAAGGCACCCATATTTTAGTAGGATGTTTTTAGCACACAAGCATTACTTAGACACACACTTGATCATATCTGAAAAAATGATTCTGCTTCTTGATACTGAACCAACCCCCACAATCCTTTAAGTGTGAGGTGAAGAAAGTCCCTCTGTGTCACTTCTCTAGTATTTCTCTCTCATTTTCACACCATTCTTCCTGTGATGCTATCTGTGTATTTCGGTTGATTGTGTGGATTGATTAGCAGTGATTTGTCGAATACTTTGATCATGCTGAAGTGTTCACAGATTGCACTACTTTAATCTGCTCTTGGTTCTCGATCTGTTCTGAGGCTTTGATTAATTTACTGCACACTACAATCAGACCCGAAGCATTCTCCTCTGTTGCTGTTATTCTTACAGATGACAAGAGAATGAAAATGGAGCAAATTTATTATCTGTTTATTATCTGTTGAGACAAATGGTACAAAAATTGGTTGGTTCTGATAAATAGACGTTATTGTGGGAGTGACGTGTTTTTTTGTTTGTTTGTTTTTTAATAAAAGAAGGACATGTTCCAGATTGAAAATATTTAACCAGCTTTTTTTGACTGAAAAGGGACATCCATCAGCTTTCACTGAGAAACATACAACAAAACACACAGCATTATTGATGTATTGGATTTGTAAAAGTTAACATATGAGCCTGTTGTTGACTCCTGTGTGGACATTTTCTTTTCCATTCTGCCTATATAGTATTGCAGGGATGACATATTTATGTAGGCCAAAGCCTGAAAACGAATTAGAATTTTAGCACTACTGGTTCCATCATTCCAAAGTCAATGGGCCTCATTCATGAAACATTCGTAAATATATGAATAAATTCTGAGTAATTTGCGCGTAAAACGGACCTTCCCGAAAACTCTCCTCCGAATTCACAAACGCTTCGTACACATCAGATTTGATAGTTAAACGTGTATGTTAATAAATTCCAATCATTCGTAAATAGGGCGCTCGTGCACGCTCGGCATAATCCCCGCCTATGAATTACACCTACGCAAATTGGGTGTCCAGGAACGCAGTGGAATATTCTGGTCTACTTTCTCAGGTTTGGCTCCAGTATATTGCCTAAATGCAAAGAACACTAATAGGCCATATGCCTAACAATAAATATTCAATAACGTGTGTCCACCAAAGCGTTTTTAGCCAGCTGAAAAAATGTCAGGAGCTCTTCTTAAAACAACCAGCTGGTGGCGCTTGAGAATGCTTTGATGGCACAGCGTTGTATCCAGCTGAGACGCTTTGGTTGCTATGATTTGAAATATCAACGGCAGAAACGTATAACTACTATTACCTTATTTTGAAGAATATTACTGTATTTAAAAATGCAGTAACCAGAAATATTAACTTCTCTATTGTTGTTCAGTTGTTGTACGAGTAATGTTAGGATGATTGGTCAGTGTAGTATTTGTCCCACCCCTCCTCCATTGATTGGACGGCTGGGTAAAAAGTGACAGTGACAAGCGCTGGGTTTTACCCAAAGCTAAACAGTTTATCAACTCTCAGCTACAAAAAAAAAAAAAAAAACGGAGCAAACTAAATTGTAAAATTTTATATTGGTAGTGCATCAAATTCAGTGTCATCGGTTTGCCAAAATGAACACAGAATGTTGTACGCACCATTTACACCTGATAGGGAGCAGGTGTACATTTCTTTCGCACCAACTAAGGCCCCATTTACACTAGTGCGTTTCCATTTTAAAACGGCGTTTTAGAATGAAAATGATCTTCGTTTACACTGGCGTTTCCGCTGCGTTTCAGAAACGATCTCCATTTACACTACACAACCGAAAACGCATGTCACGTGACCATTCATGCAGGTACAACCATAGATATGTATAGGTAGATTCCCTATTATTTAGATGGCGGACAAGTCTGCGTGCTTGGAGCGGTCGAATGGGGAATCTACCCATATATATCTATGAGTACAACAATGAGCATGATGTTATTGTTTACATGGTCATCAAGGATAAGCAGAGTGAGTTTGGGCAGCCACGCCATCGTTTTCAAAAGTCTCCGTTTTGGTCCGTTTACACTGAAACACAACCCCAGAGTTTTCAGACTAAAACGGGGCAGCATTTTCAAAAGGCTCCGTTTTCAACCTCGAAAATGCCGGAGTAGTGTAAACGATAGGCGTAAGCGTAGCAAAAGTTATGCGTTTTAAAACGAAAACGCACTAGTGTAAACGGGGCCTAACATTTTAAAAATACGAACATTTTCATGAATTCGAATGTTTACGTCAGAACAACTTTACGAATGATTTACACAAAAATTTGTTCTGCTCATGTTTCATGAATGAGGCTTTTAAACAGGTTTTTGGCAAATGCCTGAAATAAGATCTGTAGTGAACACAAGATCAAGATATTAGGTGTGTTCGACTTGAAGCATAAAATTATGATTGATGGCATAAATTAACACCATGTAATTTTTTTTTAAAGCTTTTACTCAGTGTCTAAAAAGGTTTGTTAAATAAAGACTGAAAGAGAGTTCAGAAGGTAATTGGTTACGATGCTAAAGTCTTGCGACTGTGGTGTAGTTCATTTATAGCTTACACTTTTTACTTTTGGTGGTTTTATTGAGGCATCAAGTTACGTTCATTTGTGAAGATTCTCATAATAATAATAAAATCTTGTAAGAATCAATAAGTTTTGTTGATCACAGAGCTTATTTTCTGTAGTAATCCAAAAGCCAATGGAAAAGTCCTATTGGGTCTGTGTTGAGGGAACCAGGGTGATTCAAATTTCTGGGTTGGATACGTCATCACTGCACCATTCTGTTGGCTGGGACAGTGGTGGTGCTTAAAGAATGAGTGGCGGTTCAAATTCCCAGACAATTAAAAAGTATGCTGCACCCATGTTAGCTATCCTTTACTTCATGCAGTTGAGGCTTAAACTGCCATAGAACAACTTCAAACCATCACATAAATATTAAAATGAAGCACTCTAAAAGGATGGATAAGGATCTTAATTGATGTCTAAATGTGTCCACATCTCTGCCTAAGAATTCAGGCCTGGAGTATCCAGAGCTGAATGTTAAGCAGTACGAGCTTACATTAGAGTGAAATAGCCCATTATTTCTTAATAAACTTTAATGTTGTGTAAAACACATTTAAACTGCGTTTAAACTCCACTTGTCATATGCGATTGTGAAGTACTACTACATAATGGTGTCATATTAAAACAAAAGACTTGGAAGCTTTAGGGGTTTGTATTTCAGCTGAAATTCAGTGTAGTTCTCAGGTTTTCAGATGTTGGAGCAGTGGCATAAAATAGACAATATATTTAAATGCATTTACATTTATTTCATATTAAATAATGTGTTATTACCTTGTTATAACATGAAAACGAATTCTTGTTGATGTTCTGATTTGAACATATATTTTATACACAAATCAATTCAAGTAACCTTATATTAAAAAATAAATAAAAAAATCAACCAACCAAGAAATAGTCAACTTAAATAAATGTGTTAAATGCATTAAATAAAACATAGGTATTAAATGTGTTTAATCAAATTGCAATTATTACATATTCATTAATGTGTCATTTTTCTGTTATAACACAAATGTAATGTAATCAGGATAAATAATATTTTTGTTAATGTTAGAACATGTTAATGGAGTCCTTCTGAAGGAAAAGAAGGAAAAAAAATCTAAAACTGCATCAAAATTGTGATCTCAATGCAAATTTTCAATAATTATTTATTTTCTCACAATTTATAGATATAATCATATGTAGAGATGTTTTTGCTACTGGCCTGGAGTTTTACTCATGAGTGATATTTCATATATGTTTAGCTTCAATAATAATTATATTCCACCATGAAAATGATTTTTTTGTTGACGTTCTGACTTATGAACATATATTATGTACACAAATCAATTCAAGTAACTGTTATGACCAGCATTTAAAAATCACAGAAGAAATAGTCAAATTAAATAAATGTGTTAAATGCATTAAATAAAGAATCATGTTTAATTAATTGTAGTTGTTAAATATTAATTTTGCTAATAATAATTGTTATATATTAGATATTTCTGTGGAGTAAACTGAATGTATTGAGCCATAAATCCATCAAAGATAATACGAATATCTTAAATATCCTCACTAAACCTTTGAGTTCTTCAGCACACAATGCTGTGTAGATTTCTTGTCTTTTCTCTATGTGAGATATTCCACCGAGAGGCTGTGTGCAATGAAGGAGATCAGTCCAAAACAAGCATCTCCTGGCCTTACCCATAGCTCAGCCACTGATAATGATGCTGGAAACTGCAGCAGGCAGGTGGCTGTCCATTTTAATTCACATTCTCATTATATTGACACACGCAGGAAGGCGACAGTCTTTGTGAAGCCGTACGGCAGTTTAACAGAATAAATCTCTCACAGACCAAAATGTGAAGATATTTTCAAAAAGCTGCTAACGATTCATTTTACAAAAAGCAGACAGAGATTTTATGTGCACAAGGAAAAGAGCATCCACAGGGAAGGGCGAGTGATTATGTATGCATGTTTGTGTGTGTGTGTGTGTGTGTGTGTGTGTGTGTGTGTGTGTGTGCATAACGGCAGAAAATCTCTTGGGTCTCTATTGTTAGACTTGTCAAAATGCCTTTGATTAGGCCTCATATAAATACATAAGACATAACTGCATCTTTTTGAAATATCAGATGTGCCTTGTCTATATACCCTATCCACACACACACAAAAAAGAAATGTTTATTGATTCTTAGCAAAATTTCTATCAGCATATTTCATGAAAGTGCAGATTTTCAAAAACTCCACCGCACTGTCTGATCTGAGCACTCGGATGTCAAAGGAAAGAACAACAGAGACTGATGAAGATCTGGAAATCTCTGAGCAGAATACTGGAAATGCAGTCCTCCTGTATAGTAACACTTTAGTTTAAGGACCAATTCTGTCAACTAGCATTCATATTACTACCATATTGGCTATTTATTAGTACTTAATAATGCATATTAACACATAATACTGCATTATTCTGCATGAGCATATTTTAGAGCCCTTAATCCTATACCCGATAATTTAACTTCTGTCTTTTTAACTGTTAATAAGTAGTAAATTACAACAAGCATATTGTGTATTTACATTGTAGTTAAATAATTATATATATATATATATATATATATTATGATAACTGATTAGTAAATAGTTATTTACAGCGTATATACTAAATCTATTGCTTTTAGGATTTAGTATATAGCGGTACATACTGCAAAAATAAACAGATTTAAGGAAAGGAAAGGACGTGACGTGTGGCCAAATATGGTGACCCATACTCGGAATTTGTGTTCTGCATTTAACCCATCCAAGTGCACACACACAGCAGTGAGAAGTGAACACACACACAAACACACTGTGAACACACACCTGGAACAGTGGGCAGCCAATGCTACGGCACCCGGGGAGCAGTTGGGGGTTCGGTGCCTTGCTCAAGGGTTTCACCTCAGTCATGGTATTGAGGGTGGAGAGAGTGCTGGACATTCACTCCCCACACCTACAATCCCTGCCGGACCCGCGACCTTCGGGTTACAAGTCCGACTCTCTATCCATTAGGCCACGACTGCCCCGGTCGTATTATGTTTTTCAAAACACACACACACACACACACAGAAATGTTCTGTAAAATCTGTGATTGCAAAACTTCTGCATGATCTTCTAGTTATTAAACATTCTCAGGGTTCTGAATCGTGCTCAAATTGGTATGGCAGAATTTATACCATCATTAATATTTACAGCTGAGCAGATGAAACTCATGGTTATGGTAAGGGGTGCGTCAATTCCAGAACATGATTTAAGTGGTTCACCAATCACAACGCACTGGGTCAGCTAACCAATCAGAGCACATTTCGTAATTGAGAAGGAGGGGTTTCAACAAGTGTTTGAGACAGACTGGGAAGAGATGTGCTGCAATAATGTAAAACATGTGAAAAATAATGTGTTTTGGAACAATCAAACATGGGAATATATTCCAGTAAATTAATAATTATGGTGTTCCCCAAATGGGTGGTTTTAGGGAAGTTTTTATATATTTTCATGGGGCAAATTTGTCATCAAAGCATAGCTAAGAAAACCCACACAAACTCTTGACAATCCCAATAACAAAGGATTTTTTATTTATTTATTCTTTCATGAAGGCTGTCTGAACTGTCTATAGGCTTTTTATTTGAATTTATTTTTAATTGCTCATTAAGTACAAATGTTTCAAGTACAGATGAAAAGTACTGCCTATTCAGTGTCATCCAGAGCTAGAGCTGCATACTGCAGCTTGCACAGTCCTGACATGATTTGCTTTCATGAAGCAGGCTCTGAACAAGCACTTTTCTTCCAACGGTTTCACCCTACTGTTTCAACCTGACATCTCACTGTGACCAGTGTAAAGATATAATGTAATCATACATGCTATTATTTGACTTAAATTCATAGTAATAAAATAAAGAGTTTTAGTGTAGGGTAACGATTAATCGTGATTAATCACATCCAAAATAAAAGTTTGTGCTCAAATAATGTGTGTGTATACTGTGTGTGTGTGTGTGTGTGTGTGTGTGTATATATATATATATATATATATATATATATATATGTGTGTGTATATATATATATATATATATATATATACACACACACACATGCAAGTATATATTTAAGAAAAATATGTTATGTTTATATATTAAATATATTTATATATAATATAAATTATATAAATATAAATATATGTATACATCTAAATATTTTCAAAATTTGTACTGTATATGAGTGTCTTTATGTACATAATAAATATACATAGTGCAAACGCATATACTGTATTATACAAACAAAAACTTTTATTTTGGATGCGAATAATCGCGATTAATCGCTGCCCAGCATTAGGAGTATTACTCAATCCATAAAGTGAAGTTTAATAAAGAACTGTGCTTATATTCCCTACATGCATTATGTGCATTAATTTCATGTTAAATATAGCCTAAATTCATAAAAAATACAGCAAATTGAAAATCACCAATACCTGAAATTTCTAAGGTTGTTTTTTTATTTTTTATTTTTTTTAAATAAATTTAACTATAAATGTGGTACATTAAATTTGAAGTCCTCCACGGTATTTGTCAATAATTCAGTCTTGTCATTCATTTAGAAAACAAAAAATTCCTGAAACTGACATGGTAACAATTTAAGGTGTAGCTACATAACAGTTAATTATGCATAATTACCATAACCTATCCCTTATCCAAATTCTAACCCTAATATTAAGAATAAATACATGCAGTTAATTAATTACTATAACAATGTCACCAAAGTGTAACCACTGACACTGCAAAATTGCATTCAATATTTGTTCATATGCATTCATTATTACCATACTATAGACATAATTATTACATCAAAAATGTATAATTATTATTTAAATATGTACACCTTATTGTTATACCAGATGTTTCATTATTACAAAAATAGAATTTTTTTTTTTTTTTTAAATGACATTTTAAAACTATAATGATCTGAACGTAGATTCATAGATTGTAAACCATTTCAATATTTTTAAATGTGGAAACATTTTTCTACACATTATAACTGTGCCACCTAGTATCATCTAGTGTCACTTCAACCAAAAAATGGGCAAGAAAAAAAGTGTCATTTGTGTGTTTTTAAAATTAGTTTTAGCGAGAAAAAGGATTCAGACATTTTATTCCAAAACGATTTGAACTGAAATTTCCACCACAGAATGAATGAACAGTGATTTGAGATGTGCTTGGAAGGGTTAAATCACAAGGGTCTACAAACATCATTGTATCTCTCCACAGGTGGGGCTGCTCTCTTTAACTGCTGCTCCGATTCCATCAGGAGCTGTGATTCACTTCCTCCGACTATCTCATTTCAGCGGTCCAGGGGTCCTCCTCAGGACCCCAGAACGGAAAAACTCACTGACGATTGATAAGACCAAGATTGCAATGGAAAAATGAGAATCTGCTAGTAAAGGTTTTGAAACTGAGAACTGGACGCAGGTTCCATGAAAACTTTCTCTACAAATTAAAAAGACGATGGTAGCAGCTGAGACGGTCAGCAAACAGTTTCTCCCCCACTCTTACGGAGAGACAGATGTGACTGAGGAACAGCAGCCTAGAAAGTGAGCAAAGGTGTGCTTCTCTGTGTGAAAGGTTGCCATAGATTGTTTTGATACTGAAGGATAAGAGAGAGAAAAGGAGAGAGTGAGAGAGAGGTCGAGCTGCTTTCCCAGTGAGCCTGCTCCTCTTTTTGATCATAATATCTTTTGAAGCATAGAATGTGGCATACTAGACGTGACAGATAATAAGATGCCTCAGAGCAGAGAAGGACAAAGAAAGCAAACCTCCAGAGAAGAGGAGGACTATATCTGGCCAATACGTCTGCTGTGTTCTCCACCTGCTTTCATGGGTTAGAATATTCTATAATTTAATGTGTCAGCCTTAGGGCAGTATGTTCAGCAAGGGGAGCGCTTGGCTTCCAGATGGAGGCTGCCTAAAATGGCCATAATCTCTGCTACTATGATATCGAAGCAGACCACAGAATAACTCATGAGATTCTTGTTTCGTTAAAACTAAGGGTCTTATGTTTAAGCAAAACATATTTTGTGGCAGATCTTTTTGATAGAGAGAAAGCTGAACATTGGTTCAACAAAAAAAAAAGCATCAATAAAGCTTTCCACTAAGGTTCCATTTGTTAACATTAATTAACTATATTAGTTAAAATGAACTAATACTGAAAAACACTGACAAATATAGTTAAACCATTTATTAATCTTAGTTTATGTTAATATCAACACTTAATGATACATTACTAAAATCAAAAGTTGTATTTGTTTACCCTGTAAAGCTGGTCATTTGAAATAATAGCCTGAATAGACAAAATCAAGAAGGCCTAAACTGAGCAAAAATATGAAATTTGGGGGCCAAAAATATGCTTAGAAACCACAGCAATACAATGGCGATTGAGAGACTAATAAATGTTCCTCAAAAGCCAGATGTAATGTATTTGAAACACACTAAAAATGTATGTATGGATCAAGTAAATCTAAGTTGCTTCACCCATCTTGAAATTTTACTAGCAATATAAAATGTATTCTCACAGTAACTTAAGATTTTACACTAACTAAATAACATTTTAGATGTTTTGATCATGTTATCAATTTAGAGGTTTTATAAATTTGTGTATCATTTAAATTATTATGAAGAAGTCCTACAGCTAACATGAAGTGGCAATGAACAGTTGTATTTTTATTGACTAACATTAACTTGGGTTTATAAATGTAGCAAACAAATGTATTGCCCATTGTTATGTAATGTTAATTAATACTATATTGCCAAAAGTATTGGGACACCCCCTTCTAATGAACAGGTTTGACTATTTTAGTAATTTCCATGAGTACAAATCTTAATGTTAAAGCATAAAATTATATTCTAGGAAATTGTGTACTTCTAATTTTATGGCAACAGTTTGGACAGGACCCTTTTCTATTCTAACATGACAATGCCTCTGTGTTTAAGGCAAGGTTCAAAAAGAAAATTATTGATTCAGTCAGTGTGGAAGAATTTGACTGGTCTGCATAAAACCAAGTCCTAATCCCAGCTGAAAACCTCTGGTGTGAGTGTAAATGCAGACCTTGAGCTAAAAACTCATCACCAAACACCAATGGCTTGTACATATGGGTACAGTCATTTTAGACACTTCCAAAACTGTTGCAACAGAGATGGAAATGTAGTTTTTAAATACATGAATTATGTTTCCATCATTGTTGCCATCGTTTTGGAAGTGCCTTTTTCTGTTCTAAAGAAGGGGGTGTCCCAATACTTTTGTCAATATAGTGTATGTACAAGTCACTGGTGTTACATAAGCTTACTGTACAAACAAGCTCGATTTCATTGTCATTGTACTCAACATTCATTATTGTCACAATAGGCAAACTCTTTTTAATGGACAGTTTTCTCTTTCATGTTGAAAGAGACTCTTGCTATGTAATTTAGTTAAAGTTAGCTAACTGGTTGACATGTTTATAGCTAACCTCCTGTATAATCTGGTTTAATGACAGACATTTAAAGTAAACTCTATCGCCCCCTCAGGTTTGTCACTGCCAGATAAAAGAACACACATTAAGCTTGCCTGCAGTGCGTTTGCCAAACATTTATGCAGCATAGTACACCCTCATCGAGCATTTTTCAAAGTAAAATCCCACAGACTACCCAAAAAGAAATCATTTTTACAGGACAGGCAAAGTATATTGAGGAACATAGTGCATAACAGAGTGATCAAAGGATTAAAACTGTGAGCTTCCATTAGTGCAGTCATCCAGCTCAAACTCCCCGGTGTCTCATCAGACACTCGCTAGCGGCCATTTCAATAAACCTCAACATATATTATTAAAATCATTTTTCCAGCAATAAAACCATAAGATGCTGAAAAACCACCAACAGTTTTGAGGGCTAGAGAATGCAGCATTTGAAATCGCCATTCTGAACTCTTCAGCAGAATCTCATACAGGTGGCCTAACATTATAGCATTCCCAGACCATCTCATTGAAGCTGGGTGTTAAGTTGTATTTTCTGGGGGGGGGGGGGTAAAAGTACTGGTAATTTTTTCCAGGAAATATAGGTAATACAAAATTGAGGTAAAACGACTGTTAAAAAGAAAATAAATAAATAAAAAAAACAACCTGGTCTCATAAAAATATGTACCTCTGTGCACTTTCTGTGCGACACCGTTTTACGTACCTTACTGCACGTTTCGCCGCAGTTTCAAAGAGAACTGTCCACTGAGTGGCGCTAAAACACGTTAAATACGTGAACCCTTGCACGTTTTTATTATGTTGATATAGGTATGTATTGCTGTGTTTTTATTATGTTGATATAGGTACATATTGCTGTGTTTTTATTATGTTGCTACAGGTACGTATTGCAGCGGTTCCGAATTCAGATATCCGGGGTCTGTCCCTAAACGTTAATGCTCTATCGTGTTGGAAATATGCCCTACACCAAACCCAACCCTAAACCTACCCGATATTGTTAACAAATGCAAAACTGGTATAAAAACGTATTTGTTCATGCATCCGTGCCATTTCAACTTCCTTTTATGTAGATTTGAAGTGTTTTGTCGAACCATAGTTACACGGAATTTGAACCGGAGCTCCTCGCCTCCTAAGTACTCTGTGAGCTACCGAACAAACCTACCGTCTATGAAAACCCATAGATAAGAGGCTGGATATGTGCGATGCTAACATTCCAAAGCATCAGTTTTCAAATCTCCCAGCATATTAATATTGTTTTGAAGTTGTAACATGATATTCTTAAAGTAATTGTGCGAAAAATATGCTTTTTTAAATCAAAACTCTGTAAATTTGTGTGAAAAGGAGTAAAAGGTGTCGGAGTTTTACTGCCTCTAGTGTTTGTGTCTTTTGGAAACTGAAACTGCAGTAATATGTAGTTATTGGTACGTATTTCGTGTTTCGCTAAAAAGTGCACCCAGGTACGTAAATGCCATGAGACTAGGTTTAAAAAAAAAAATAATTCTATTACTATCAATACTGTTTTTACAGATTTTATTTTCACTGTATATTATCACAGCAAACAATAAACAGTGCTAATATACATTAACAGTGCTAACAAAAATTCATAATCTTAAACTTTACCTCCATACCAAAATCCCAGTTGGCCAGACAGTATATTATCTCAGGGAGGCCACGTGTTTATTGTGTTATAAATGAAAATTGCTCATAAATAGCCTTTGGGATAGCATTCTTACTAAAAATGGAGCAAAAGCTTGGACTTGGGAAGAGAATATGTTACGTCACAACTTAACACGCAAACTGGATTAGTAGAAAAAAGTACAGTAGAAAGAATAATACAAAAAATATAGAAAACATGCATAGCATGTAGACATAAAGTTATCTTTTTGCATATTATGATAAATCAAGAAAAAAAGCATAATTTCATTCACTAGTACTTGCATGGATTATACGCACAAGAGATCTTTTCACACAAAAAAATCTGCACGTGTGTATGCATTTGAATCTGTTCTTAGCGCTATTCTAATGTTAATGCATTTGGAGTATTCTAAATGAGTGACCACATACCCATAGATTAGTAATTTGCATAAAACACATCCAGACCATTTCCATATCCTTTACTGTGCTTCACCAAACATATGATACTTTTAAAAGATGTGCACTATCCTTAGAGCACACACTGCACGATCCTTGAGCATGTACAAAATTTAATCTTAACATGATTATAAGGCCATCCAAAGTATGTGATATTTGCATACGTGTGGTTTCAGTGGTTCCTACAATTTTAGTAGATTTAGAATACATTTGTGAATATGTTCATACTTAGATTTCACACACAAATTTGTGCATATGTGAATTAGACAATATTCTAGATTATTCAGAAGTAGATTAGAGTTCTTTGGCTTGTAACAATAGCAAATCAATAGCAGCTGAAGAAGCCAGCTGTGAAAGTAGAGATGTGAAGAACCTACAACCCCAAACACAAAACTATTTCAGCCACAATGGGTTTATATATAGTTATGGTAGATATGGTTCAAAATGTTTGTAGTTAAAGAACATAAAAGGAACCTATCTAATTTAAAGTGCAGTGTCCTTGATACTATTGAGTTCTGTGACTGTTTCTCTGTAGAGCATTATACAGAATCAATAAAGGCAGTTTATCAAACCGTCAATCACTCACACTGCCACTCAATCACTCAATACATCAGCACCTGCTAAAAGAGCATATGTGTTCAGCTCTCTGAACATCTGCTGTTCCTGTAGGAAATCTGACTGCAATGGATTACAGGCATTGTCAGGGCCAGGATGCTCTCTCTCTCTCTCTCTCTCTCTCTCTCTCTCTCTCTCTCTCCAGTAATCTGCTCTAGCGTTGCTATCTACAATAGGATGTTTTTTTTTTTTCTTTCAATATTTACACATTGTGTGTGTGTGTGTGTGTGTGTGTGTGTGTGTGTGTGTGTGTGTGTGTGTGTGTTTTTGTGACATATGAGGACACAAATCTGTATAATGACATGGGTATGACATAGGTATTACAAGGAGAAGGTGATTTATTAGGACATTTCCCCATGTCCCCATATTTCAAAATGCTTATAAATCATACAGAGTGAGGTTTTTTTTTGAGAAAGTAAAAATGCACAAAGTTTCCTGTAAGGGTTAGGTTTACTGTAGGTGTAGGGTTGGTGTAGGGCGATAGAAAATACGGTTTGTACAGTATAAAAACCATTACGCCTATGGGATGTCCCTACAATTCACAAAAACAAACGTGCATGTGTGTGTGTGTGTGTGTGTGTGTGTGTGTGTTTGTGTGTGTGTGTGTGTTTTGTCAGAGTTAAAGCAACACTTTTTTACCATAATTTGTAATAATGCTATGAAATTGGAACTGGATATTACTGAATACGAAGACAAAAATGTTGAGCAGGACTTGATTTTGTCCTTCGGGAACTGATTGGACCATGAAAAGAGATTGAACAAAAAGGTTAGAACAAGTAAGAAGTGTATGTGCAAACAAACAAACAATTAAATAAATAAATATATAAATTAAAAGTTGTTTTTTTTTCTTCTTTAGAATAAACTGTACTGATGAATTGTTCACAATAAAACAAAGGGATATGCAATGAAGCAAAGAGGGTCAATTTTGATTTCTGCTGACTAAAGTTTAAAATAAACAAAGCAAAACGAATAAATATATTATGATGATGTTTAAATTTCTATTATAGTAGATTATAGTAATGAATAACAGATCATCATTATATGCTTAATGTTCCTCTGAAAATTTGCAAGATATAGCAGAGGCGGATAGGAAAGACAAATACCAGATTACTCCTCTTTTGGCACAGAGGTGGCTGAGGATTTCACTGAACTGGTTACAAACGCTGGACAATCAAAACCACACCGAGGGGACACTTTCCATGCTGTGATCTCAGAGCAAAGATATTGACTTAATAAGAGGAATTTAAGCGCCGCAGTGAACACGTTCACAACCCTCTGGGACTGAATAAAGAAATGCAGAGTGGATCTCCCACATATAGGCACTAAACACTGTGCAGTCATAAAATGCTTTCAACCTTTGTCACTTCAAGCAGTCCACAGCGATAAAAGCTCTGAAACACAACCTCAATTATTAGGTCAAGTACAAAATCTTCATTCTCAAACAGTTTGCTTTTTATTGCATACTTCAGATCCCCTTTGAGAGCTGAGATTTCAAATTAGGACATTCTGATAAGACAGCACTGATAGCACTTTCACCCTGTCATCACTACTATACAAAAAAAAAAAAAGTATTATTATTCTCCATTTATCCAGTACATTTCTTTCTTAAAATGACCCCAACAGGATTAAATGAAGAGATGGATATTGCGTGTTGTTTTTTTTGTTTTTTTTTGTAAAGGGGCATTGTTGGCATGACAATTATTCCTCACTGATTAAGACCAACTGTCAACAATTTGCAATTGTGCCTACATCAAGAGCACTGAAGAAAGCATGGGCTGAAGCGTCTGCTCTCTGGTTTGTTTTTAATACACTTTGCACTTTTGTCACTTTTTCACTTTTGCATCTGAAAAATAAAAAAACTACATTTTTGGTAGATCTTTTTTGGTCTGCTTGAATTTTTTCAGTGTGCGGACAAATTCAGCTACCTATTGGACTAAAAATGTTCTTAAAATGTCTCAGTATTCAGGTGTTTTCATAGAAAAAACCCATTTGACCCCTGAATTCAATATGCCAGTGCATCTGACTGGCATGAGAGTTTTAAGGTCTCCTCACCAGATGTCATAGACATGCAAAACAATATTAAAAATACTACCCTGTCATTGACCTTCCTGCTAACTCAATTAGTAAAGCTGTAATCAATTAAAAATGTAGTTAAATCAAATCAAATTAGGAAAGGATAATGTACAGTTAGCTGGTCATTATCGCAAAAAATATGCGCTGACAGGGTGATCTGGTTTTGTATCATCCTGATGTGGTCCATTATGTAACAGTGACTGTCTGACTGTACATTACCCTCTAATTATACATCTGTTTACCTTATAAACAACAAAAGCCATAAAATACTGAAAAGAGACAAGAAAAGTCACAAAACAGCCCATAAGACATGAAACACAATGGTCAATGGTCCCTATTGATCCTTTTTTTAAATGTATCTGTAGGATTTGAAGTTACATGTGCTGCAAGCGATATGACAGGCTCAACTCACCTTAAAGAAGGTCATTGTAGCGCCATCCTCCACCACTCCATACTCAATCTTGGTCTGCTTGGCCAGGTCATCGGCCGAGTCAATTGGAGATTCCATTCTCTCCACGGTAAGAAAGGCGGCTAGGTTGGCCGTGTAGGAGGAGATGATGATTAGGGTAAAAAACCACCAGATGCCTCCTACTATCCTGGTGGAAAGGGCTTTGGGCATGAGCTCAGATCCTAGTAGAGAGGAGCAGAGATAGCTGTCAGGGTAAAGCAGTGGTCTCAATGTGAGGACCAGCACCAGATGCACAGACCCAACCCAGTCCAGACACAACAACTACAGTAGTTGCAGGGAAAGGCCTTGCCTGCTGACAACTGGGATGACATATCTATGCTAACCGAATACGCCAAAGTCAACCACGATGAAGGTGGGAATTCATTTATGTTTTAGGAGAATTTATGTGGTCAAATTTAATTAGATTACAGACTCTCAGATTTGTATTAAATCATAAAGGGCTCATAATTTGCTTCCGTCTTTGAATTGCCCTACACTCTTCAATCCATTTGGCTTGTGGGTAAAAGCCAAAATGAAGAACCATTTTATGTCACAACCTACGTATAATTTTCTGTTATTCCTTAATCAAGTTGTCACCATAGCCACGCAGAGGAAATTAATTGATGGGGAAAAGTCGGGACAATAACTAGCTGTGCTAGGAGGAGATGTCAGAGGACAAGAGCACAGGGAAATAACTGGCTCCTCTTCTCAAGTTCTATGAGTCAGCTGTAAGCTTTGATCTGGCACACTGAGTCCATGGCAAAACACAATGGACTGTTGAAAAGATTAGCCGTTACATGAATTACAATAGAACTGCAAACGTGAGTTCCAATCAGGCCTCAACAGACTGGTAATGCTCTAGTGACCTGTCAATCAAGTCCAGAGTTTGGATATATAACTCTAGCTCCCAGACAGCCTGAACAACCATTGAAATGGAAAGAAAGAAAGAGAGAATTACTCTTTCCCTGTATATACTAGCAATTCAATTGTTGAAGCTGATGTGTATACTTTCCTTGATGCTAAAAGACATTCTCCTCTCCCATCAGGGACAACTTTAAGTACAAACATTGTGGCTTCAACATTCCGACATGTGGCTCAATCAATGGTGTGAGTTTTGGATAGGAATACCTGATTATACAAACAAGTAGTCGGGCACAATGTAGAAGGGGCAGGGGAACTGTACATGAATCTAGAGTCACATAGTTTACACATTTCACCTTTAAACAAGACTTGGCAAAATCAATCAATAGCAGAAAAGGTGCTTTGGCGCCCACAACCACTTTTATAAAGAAGCAAAAATAGTATGTCAGAACATTGAAAAAAATATAAAAAGAAAACCATCCTCAGAAGAAAGTTGAATGCTGTCATTTCAAAGTATCACCTGGACCATTTGGTCAGGGTGACCTTATATAACCTGGTTGGGGCTGACTGTCATGTACCCAAGGTAACGTCATGACCAAGCACGCCGTCCCACAGTTTTCTGGGGGCTGACAAGCCATGGGCAGGGGAGCCTCTCTACAGTGTAGTATTACTCATTCATCATGAGACATGCAGACAGTCAACATACACAATTCCTGCCTGCTTAGCCCTCAGCCTAATGCCACATCTTCTCTTCCAAACTCACAAAGGAACCTGAACAAGTGACAGTCCCAATGACACCCTATAATTTTGTTGTTATGGGGTGATGCTGTTGGACAATAATTAGTTTGACAGGAAATAATAGGCCTACCTCCTTTTTCGCTATGATCCAAACACACTAGCATATGACTTTTAATGGCCTCTGCTTTCTGAGGATTACTTGTTCGTAGGAAAGAGTTGTAATCCACAGTGCCAATCGGATGGTGGGATTCAGTAGGTTGCCTAGACACACACTGATGCACCCACATTTGAAGTCAAGCATCTAAGGCAGGGCTTCCCAATCCTGGTCCTGTAGAACGCCCAACACTGCATATTTTAAATGTCTCCCTAATCAAACACAACTGATTCAACTCATTGTCTCATTAGTAAAGACTCCAAGGCCTTATATGTATGTGTAAGGTAAGAGAGACATCAAAAATATTCAGTGTTGTTGGTTTTCCAGGACCAGGATTGGGAACCACTCATTTAAGGACATCACTCATGTGGCTGGATATCACTTGTCCCTCTTGTTCAGAGGTCTTCAACCATGCTCTTGGGAAGCCACTGTCCTGCAGAGTTTAGCTCCAACCCTTATCAAGCCCATTGAACCAGCCAATCAAGCTCTTCAGGACTACTTGAAAATCCCAGTCAGGTGTGTTGAAGCAGGTTGGAAATAAACTTTGAAAGGACAGTAGGTCTCCAGAAGCAGGATTGAAGACCTCTGCTCTAGTTGGACGCTGACTGCATATGGCCCTGTAACTCTTTAGCATGCTCTTTGATTCATTCTAAAACTTAACCAGACAAATCGCTCCACCAACTGGAACAGCTAGGCAAAAATATCTGCAACGTTTCTTCATTTTTGACATTCAATGTGAAGACAAATATCAATGCTATCTACATTGCAAACAGCTAGTGGCTGGTTTCAGCCAGTCCTCAAATACAAATCTTTTCACAATGTAGATTTTGCAAAGACTCACAATGCTAATGTTATATGGCAATCCAATCTCAACTGAACCATTCCATTTGACAGATGCAGTGCAGATTCAAACATTACCCATGCTATTTTGCAAACAAGTGCCTGGTGTCTTTCATTACTCAACCAAATATTATTATGCTATTCTGATGCAAAACATTCGGATGCATGCAGGTTACATGTGACATTGTCCTTCAATCATCATAGGCCTTTCTCAGTCTCAAACATCTGCAGTTGAGAAGATGTGGCATCAGGATTTGGTAGGGTTAGAGTTAGAAGTCAAGAATACATGTGGCAGTCTTAGACACAAGACCAAGAATGTGTCTTTGTGTCATTCTGCCACTTTTTTGAACATGAAATTGGACTTACCTGCTCAGAACCCTGAAGAGCGAAGACAGTGGTGGTTATGAAAAAGTTAGCATGCAACTAAAAATCTCCTGATCCTCTACCCAACACCCACCAATAAAAACTTTCAAGTCCCACACAGTTCCATTCATACCATTGGCCAGCAACCAGTTTGCTTCTAGAACTACATGCACAGAGGCACCCATGCATCATAGTGGGCCTGACAAAAGCAAGTTGGGACCCCCAGCAAAAGAGTGGGATGTGTGCTAAGGGGGGCAGGCAGAGGCGTCTACCTTGCTGCATGAGAGCTCCAACTCCGAACCAGAAACTATTTAGCAGGGTGAAATTGTTTTCCACCACGTCCGAGTCAGGGTTGCACGGGTGGGGGTTATACCATTCGTAGGGGCTAAACCTGTGGCAAGCAACACAGAACACACAGATACATTTTAGTCCAAATTGTGGTACATAGAAGAAAAAATGAATGAAAGTCAGGTCTACCTATAGAGACACAAGGAGAAAGAGACAAGTTAGCATAACCATCAGTTTGTTCATTTCAGTTCCTTTTTTTCTATTCCAGAAACTGTCAAATAACATATTCATATCAAAGGCAACCATAATTATCAATGTATGCGAGCAACCCACTGTAAATTAAATTAAGCTATACAAAATAAAAGAAAATGACCAGGCATTTCTGATTTTATGAGCCATGGCCCATGTCCCAATGGAGTTACTAGACAGAACTTTAAGGGACAGATCACCTAAAAATTAAAAATCTGTCATCATTTACTCACCCTCAAGTTGTTCCAAACCTGTATGAGTTTATTTTGACTTTTCATTTTTGGGTAAACTATCCCTTTAATAAAACAATAAGTATTAAGATGCAAAATATGCCACACACATATGCAAAAACATGCTCACTGCAAATTGATACTGTTGGATTTTACTATCAAGATGAGCATTTAGGAATGTGTTTTATTAGAAATATTCAAGCCATTTTCAATAAAGAATCTTTCTTTAATTTGCAATATTTTCTGCTGCACAGTTCTCTACATTAATAATAATGAAGCCATTGTACTGACAGCAGTTTTCTCATCTCACACATACAAAAACAAATACGTCTCCAACTACATCAAAGCACATGTTAAGTGAAAACACTGAACTAAACTGTATAACAATGTTTTCACACGCTTCATGGACTTCAATAAATTCCAAAGCTGCTGAGACTGAGCCTATGGATTATTTTCTCATGTATTATATAATTTATAAACAATTTTATCTGTGCATAACATGTACATGTTGTTTATGTATTTATGTATTAATCACTGTACCTTATATCCTAGCATTAAAAAAGCAGCTAAAGACATGCACTCAAAAAGTACATGAGGCCTAGAATAGACTGAGCCTTTATGAGTACTTTATGAGTGCATTTCTTTTTTTTAATTCGTCAAAATTATTTTGTTGTAACTGACAGCTTCAGATGCTGTCAAAATAGCTTAACTTGTAGTTAACCCAGAATATCCATTTAAAAGGATTAATTTAGATGCCCAGTGCAGAAGAGCTAGTCAATTCCATCATCTCCACACCCCAATCTCTCGTACTGTGCTATCTCTCTCCCACATTGAGACTTCCCATTTACTCCAGCTAAATATAAGTGACATTACATTAGTAAAGGTTGATTGGGCGACAATTAAGCATTGTGACCCAATTCTGTTTCTGCTGAAGTAGTGGAATAAAAAAGCATCTACAGGCTTTTCAAGAGTTGAGCAATCAGATACCAAGGAAATTATTTGTCTCAGCTATTTTTTATTCTCCGTAAGAACTCTAAAATGGAAACAGAAATTATTGACTTTCAGAGACTAATAGTAGAGTACACAACATTTTCTGCACGAGGCTATGAGCAAGATTCATCAAGTGCTGGTGCAATCATAGTTTTTTTTCTAAATTGATTGCTGTGTTCTTTAAATAGCTCAACTTCTGTATCAAACTAATCAAAAACAACATTGTTAAATAAGCTCTGCTCGAAATCCTGGTGAAATGAACATTCTAAAATATAAGTTTATACATTACATTCCTATACAAATACCTCTTTTATTTAATGACCTGATGTTAAGAGGTGAAGATGCTTCCTTAGAAGATAACTTCCCATGTAGGCTGTAGATAGCAAAGCAGCTCACTAGAACAGAGCCATAGGACAAGAATCTTTGAGGTTGAAGCAGTTAGATCTTTTCGCTATTTGTGATGCAAGTCTGAATACATACAAACTATAATCTTTCAAAGATCCAACAGCTGCCCCAGACCTTTCATGCAAAGGATCTTTGTGCAAGTTCACACAATCATGTTCTGTAAAGCCAATTACTAACGGCAAATCTAACATGGATGCTGTCATCGACTGGAGCGCTCCAGCGGAGGAGAGAGGCGACGAACCGCCTCTGTCTGCATGAGACGTGGCTTAACCTGCTGCTACGGGAAGCGTCAGTCGCCCGTAAGCTGTCAGTTTGATCCAATTATACTGACCTTATGTTATCTCCGGTCATCTGTGCCGCAGAGGGAAAATTTTGAGCAAGGTCAACATGAAGAGATAAACGAAGGCTGAGGAAACATTGATGCCTCGGGAAAGAACAATGGAGCTGTTTCTTTTTTTTCAGAAAGTCATTGTGCACAGGACCGATAAAGCACCTGATAGCAGTCAAGTCAGATCTGGAAGACTGACATATTTAAATAACGTTGCTGTGTAGCTGCGTTTAGCATCCAGAACATGGGTTGAGGTCATGTTGTGGAGCTGACATACAATTCAATAAGGTTGCTACACAAGGATGCATTGCTAATCAATGCACTACCATAGATTTCAAAGACTTACTGCTTGTTCAGCATAGTCTTACTGGGTTTTCGGTCTTAAGAGATGTCTAGTATTCCTGTAGTACTTCAGCGCCAAGCATGACCTCTTTTGAATTTGAATTTTCTCTAACCTAAATCTGTTTTCCTGGTTTTATTCAAGTCAAAAATATTATTTAACATCACTGAATTAACTTAAATACATAAATTTATAACATTGTAATTGTACTCAAATAAAAACTATTGTGTTCATGTTGAATTGCAAAGGTTTTGCTGCTATTGAGGTGGGATATGGGTAAGGTTAGGGGCAGGATTGGTGGTCGGGTACATAGTAATTAACAACACTTAATATAAAGTAGGTCCTTTTTTTTCTTTAAGATGCATTACTCTGATATGGCTTTTTAACATCTTTTTCAACAAATCTCACTTTCCATTCTTGTATGTAACACCTACTCCAATCAATGCTAATATCAGGTCAAGGAATATATATACTTGTTTCACTCAGCAGATTACAGAAGTAGAATTGGTTGCAAACATTAATCTATAAATTAAATAGTATAGACACCTGCAAGATCAAACAAACAAACAATGTTGAATTAAGTTTACTAGAGCTCACCTAATTTTTATTTCTTATTTTAAACATAAATAATTGTTAATAAACAATTAACTAATGTTTATGGTTATAACAAGAACAAAATGTCTTGTTGTCTTACACAATTTTGCTTCTCAGGTCATTGCAACCTAAATATTGTTTTACTAGAAACTAAGAGAAAAATGCTCTATATATATATATATATATATATTTCCCAGTGCCTTCTTTCCATCCTCTTCCCTCCTAGACGCTGAGTTAATTATCTAGTCAGCCCCACACAGCAGTCTGTTAAATCATCCTAAGTGCAGCCCATTTAGAAGCATATTCCACCTGGAAATGAGCGGGATCTGATAAGCACTTGCCCTGACTGGTGAAGGCATTACTCATCTTGTGAGGAGCATGTATCTTTCCTTTCGCATGCTTGGGTTTTCTCTCTGCAGTAAGGACAATAGTTCATTAGTGATGTTTTTTAAGGCAAATATTACTACAAATATTGCTCACACTTTTGTTTAGGGATTTGAACAAACTCCTAACCCTTAGAATTAAACTCTGGTGTATAACTCATCCAGCACCATTTGCTACAGACATGAGCAATACCTTAAATCATTCTGCTCGTTGAGGAGAGGTGTACTATTAATAATCTAAGCAATTCGATTTATGATTTTCGCCTGGCAGACGATAAAAAAATCCTAGATTTCTCAGATCCCAGACTGACATTGAAGAAGTAACCTGAGCCCTATCCAGGGACTTATGTCACAGTGTCTCTTTTAACTTGGACTAATAAGAACCCTCCTATAGCAAACACCCAGAACATTCTGGCAACTGCAGAGCAAATCATTAACAAGCGCTAGGAACACCATATCAACCATTCTGAACATATATTAATATTGTAACAAAGGCATGCACTTTATACCATAGGTAGTCAACCATATTGCCTATTACCTCTGCATATTTTCTTCAGAAAATTTAAAAATCAAGTTAACATGGAATCAGAATTGACCCTATTTATTTTCTTAAATGTGTGTTGTATGTAAAGTCCAGTCTGGAAAATAATCAGATTCATATTTTTTTGTCTAAACTCTAAAAGAAAAATACAATATGAATACAGTGACACTGACACACACTAAAAAAAAAAAAAAAAAAAAAAGTACAAAAGCTGTCACTGGAACAATATCCTTTGGAAAGCGACATTTTTGTACTATGAAAGTTGCATTTTTGTACCTTAAAGGTAAATATTAGTATCTAAATAGTACATATTAGTACCTTTTGAAATGGTATCACCTCAGTGATAGCTTTTGTGAGAGTACGGAATCTAAAATGTCAGGTTTTCTGTGTATGAAAATCTTCAAGATGTAGGCTACAAATGTATATGAAACTCTGTAAATTCATATAATACTGAATTAATAGATAAGTTAATCTGAAATGGCTTTTCAACATATTTTCAAGCTTCATGAATCTTGCTTATTTTCCACATTGCTAATCTATACTGTTCACAATCCAATCAATTTCCAGTGGATAAAATCTGGTCCAAAATGACATTTTCTCGTATTTGTTTCAAAACTGGTTGCAAACTTTAATCTACGAATAAGATATAACAAACATGCAAGATATATTTCTACTATATATTGTGGAACAGTGAGATAAGCTTGCCTTTGATAGGAATATGGTTTTACACATACCACATTCACGATCAGATAAACTAAAAAAGACTGATTTATTTGAAGCATTAGAATCAGACGCAGTATTTGAGAATTGCATCGGCTGCATGATTTACAGCATCAAGGCAACGCTTGTTTTACGGCAAGAACCAGTGTCATAAGTAAGTGTAACTCATTTCCAATTGAGACTTCCTCAGCTGTTTCATCACCTGCTTTCGCAGAAAAGAAAAGAAACTTTGTAAGGAGAGGAAAACAACAGGAACAAAAACAACTGCTGATATGCATTACAGATTCTGAGAAGAGGATAAATATTTGACTTTCATACTGTGCCCAGAAGGAAGGTTTCTAAATACTGCATGGTGAGAATAAGCCTTAGGAAACCCTCCACCAGTCCCCATTATGTCACCCTGTGATCTCTTTCTCTCTCGCTCCGTCTTTCGCTCTCACACGCAGACATGTTTGCTGCATATACCGGCTTTATAGTGCACATACAAAAGCAGCTGCACATGCACACATAAAGAAATGTGTACAAAGAGACAAACACATAAACACAGTAATACTATCTTGTGTTAGGTCTTGTCTGCTGTGTGTTTCTGTTAAAGCATGCTGTTTATTTGTGTACTTGTTATTTGTGCTCTAGTTGAGAATTGGAAAGGTGAACACTTACCCAGCATTAACATTAGTGCAGTTAAAAGGTGAAAGGTGCATATTCTGAACCAACTTAGATGACAGTTGTAGCTCGTTAGAAACTTGTGTGATCATATTGCCAGTAACATTTATAAAGCACAAGTGCATTAACCATAAAACTCTTGGGTTAGACCAGTTGAATGTGGTCAACCCAAGAGTTTTAGGGTTAAAATAAGGCATTTTCTTTGGATTTCTCCCCACCATGCTTCCAGTGAAGACCAATGGAAAGTACCAATGCATTTAAAATCGGTCTCAGTGATTTAATCAAAGAATGTACTAAAGTACAATTTAAAGGAACATTCTGGGTCTAATATAAATAAACAAAGTTATCAACAAAGATAATGTCAACTCAAAAAAAAAAAAAAAAGGCCAATTGCATTCTGTAATTATGGGTTGGATGGTTGTAGTTTAATTTGCCTTATTCAAAATATCAGCCCTGCTATACCTCTTTTGAGACAAAGACTTTTTACATGTAATTCCTTCTCCTGACAAGGAACAATTTTCCCTTAGGGACCAAGAAGTTCCTTCAGGATTTCTCTCTCTCTCTCTCTTTCTCTCTGTCTCTCTCTCTCTCTCTCTCTCTCTCTTCAGTATTTGACATTTATGTAAAGCCTTTAAAAAACCATCTTCTTCTCATGAACAGGTCATGCAATGAATCTGGGATTTTTAACTTTTCTATTTTTTCACAATTTAAACAGGTGTTTCATGGATTTAAAAATTAAAGGTAAGACTAGTAAAGTTGGCATGAAAATTCAACATGAAAATTCACTCATTTTCTAAATTCATTTAGAACAATTAAACTGTGCATATGTTTCAGTCCTTTTTTAATATTTTTAATCAGAATGGCACAACTAAATCTTCCAGTGAAAAGGATAGACTTCTCTCTGGCAACGTATGCAGGATCGTATAATTTCCAAATCTCAAAATCCAATCAACAACCAATTTTTATTTATTTATTTTATTTTTATTTTTTGATAACACTACGATATTGGAAGGAAAGATTTCAATTTCATCACGACTTTAAATGAAAGTCCATAGATTCTATTGTTTATTATTTAGAGGTGACTGTTACTTTTCATCTTGTGCAATTTTGTTGAAGGAGGCAACTGACATTTGTACATCCTCCATATAAAGAGATGTACAGTATTCAGTTTTTAACTCATGGGTGCAAAAAAAAAAAAAAAGATTGTATCCTACATCTGTCAGTTTGGGAGCAATGGGGAAAAATATCAACTGACAGATGTCAATGCTGAATTGTGAAATACTGAGCCCTATCAGGTATAAAAGAATGCATTTGAAAGCTATGAACATATATGAAAAGGTCCATTCTAGTCTTTTAGAGTAGTTTCCTATACACAGTTCTGCTAACTGCTGCTTGCAGCTATATATTTGTTTGTCTTTACAAACTGAGTTACAAGTCGAAATTATTTTCTAATCAACATATTAACTTGCACTTAACCCAGAATTTCCTTTAATTAAGGGACAATTAGTCTGTAATGTCTACTTACTAAAAACAATGAAGTGTGATATCCACGAATTAAGTCCAAAAAATTACTTTATTTTTGTAACTAAATTTTACCTAATTTAAACAGTGAAGCTTTAGGATAAATGGTGTTTACTACAGTATCTGGTGTTCTATCAGTATCTAAGTCTCCAGCACAAGAGCTTATTATACAAGTAGTATTTCAGATGTTCACTGCTGCCCAAGGATTTCAAAGTTGTTAGTGTCTTCAACCAACTGTTAAATAATTTTGATTCTACCAATTTTGGAAAATGTGAATATACATTTTTGTAGCATTACATATCATAGAATTTCAGTTTTCCAAAGGAAATATGAAGCAGGATGTGGACAACCCAATCAGAAAAGAAAAGTATACAGAATAGACACAGTAGGGACAGCGAGGGATGGGGGAGGTTGCGTTTCACACCAGAAAATGCCTCAGTCTCACTCTCACTCTCACACACGCTTGAACACTCCCACAAACCTATTTTCTGTCTTTCACACACATACTGTCTTGAAACTGTGATTTTGCATCTTTGCTTTTATGGTTTGTGCTATTATGCATTATCTGATGAGAGCCACATACTCCTCTGCGTCAAGACAGGAAGACCAAAGCAACCCTTATAGCTCCTCTCTAGTGTGTTCGCTATGTGTGTGTGTGTGTGTGTGTGTGTGTGCTTCTTTCTCCCCTTTTCTCTTTTAACTCTTAGTTATCTCCTGTTCACACCTGCAGGTATTTCATATTTCTATAATTTTCCTAGGAAACGACTGAGCTGAGCCTCATGACGTTTCATCATGTAAATATTGCGAGAGTGGCATTCGGGATTCTTAAAGGAATAGTTAACCAAAGTCAGGGGTGTCCAAACCTGTTGCTGGAGATCTACTGTCCTGCAGAGTTGAGCTCCAACCCTAATTAAACACATCTGAAGCAGATTATCAAGGACTGTCTCATTAGAAACTTCTAGGCAAGTGTACTGGAGCTGGCTGGAGCTAAACTCTGCAGGACGGTGGCCCTCCAGGAGCAGGATTGGACAGTTAAGGCATAATTTACTCATACTCATTTTGGTCCATGTCCATAGAAGATTAAAGATCCGGAGCATGTTTTTTTTCCAACTAAAAAGATTGGAGGTTAGAGCTGTCAAGCTCCAAAATGACAAAAAAAAAAGCAACATAAGAGCATCATAGTCCATACAACACTTGTTCTACTGTATATTATGCATCTATTCCTCATGTGAAACTATCATATGGATTTTCTGAAGACTTGGAATATAGTGCATGTGACATAAGGATATCTTTCATGATTATTTGAAATTTTGAAATAATTTTTTTAGTCATTTCGAATCTTGACAGGCTCATTTGCTTTGAAGTATTGACCTTATTTGCTCCATGCAAAGGTCATACAGATTTGGAACGATATGAGGGTGAGTAAATAATGTTAGAACCGTTCCTTTAATGCTACTAAAGTTAAATCTAAGAGCGAACTGTTTCATTTAGCATAAAATGTTCATGAGATGAGCTTATGATGTGGGGTATGTCTATATATGTGGCTGGTATGTTACCTGGCTATGACAAACAGCACACAACTGACACCCAAGTAAGCGAGCAGAATATACATCCAGATGTCGGGGGACAGGGGGTTG
>JAFVLL020033622.1:0-18793 GCA_021397915.2 Tor tambroides | reverse complement strand
GGATTACTTCATCACAGAATATTTGTTTTCGATAAGACTTACTTCATTTAAAACTAGACACTTCAGGCTTTCTATAGAGATAACTCCCATGTTTCTGTGTTGAGTTTTCACTGAGTTACAGTTCATTTTAGTGACTTGTTTCAAAAAGCAGCTCGCGCAGACGGAGAAGACAAAGAGCGTACCCTGTTGGTTTTCTTTGTTTTTTCCAAAACCACAAAGTTTTGTTGTAATTGTGAGTGTACACAAAAAAAGTAGACACTTAACAGTTTCGATTGATGTATAACACTTGTTTGTGTGACCAAAATCAACAGAGTATTTTTAGTGTCTTTTGCACTGATAAGAAAAAAAATGAGTTTGTCTCGCCGGCGAGACAGCCGACCCCAGGGGGTTAAAGAAGTTCCTTGCCTCCTCGTTCCTGGCTCCCTACGTGTATGTGACAGAAGACCGGACCCAACAAAAAGTAAGCGGCGCTCCTCCTCTTTCCCCTTTTTGTTTCCGTTTTGCCAAGTTTTTTATTTGTTCCTGGCATGCTTCATCGCCCTAACCCGTCTAGACCTCCCGTTCCCTGAGTTCTCCAAGGAGTTCTGTAGGCTCGCCACGGCGACGGTTCTAGATGACGCCACCATTCTGTCGCTATTCTGGCACGGGGCCAATGCCCTTCGTTCCGTGGACCTCCCAGACACCACAGGACTAAAATGGAGGGAAGGGATCCTCCGGTGTCTGGAGAGTGTCCTGCCCCGAGCCAGCACCAGCCCGCCGTCGTCCGCGGCTCTCCCTAGCCCGCCGCCGTCAGTGGCCAACGCAAGCCTGCTGCCGTTCGCGGCTCTCCCAAGCCCGCCGGCCGTGAGTATGGCTAGCCCGCCGGAGAATCAACAGCGCCCTCCTGTGCCCGCTCCTCGCATGCGCCCTCCTATGTCCCCGCTGGTCCTGTCCAGCTCTCCTGCGTCTCCGCTGGTCCCGTCCAGCTCCGCGCTGCGAGAGCGCCCCCGAGTGTCCGCACTGTCCGAGCGCCCCCAAGTGTCCGCGCTGTCCGAGCGCCCCCTAGTTCCCGCGCTGGCAGAGCACACCCAAGTTTTCGAAGTTTCCGCGCTGCCCGAGCGCCTCCAAGTTCCCGATGTTCCCGCGCTGGCAGAGCGCCCCCAAATGTCCGCGCTTTCAGAACGCCACCAAGAGTCCGCGCTTTCAGAGCGCCCCCTAGAGTCGGCGCTTTCAGAGCGCCCCCTAGAGTCTGCGCTTTCAGAGCGCCCCCTAAGAGTCCACGCTGGCAGAGTGCTCCCAAGAGGCCGCGCTTGCAAAGCACCCCCAAGTTTCCGAAGTTGCCGCGCTGGCAGAGCGCCCCCAAGAGTCCGCGCTTCCAGAGCGCCCCCAAGCTTCCGCGCTTGCAGAGCGCTCCCAAGAGGCCGCGCTTCCAAAGCGCCCCCAAGTTTCCGAAGTTGCCGCGCTGGCAGAGCGCCCCCAGGTTTCCGCGCTTCCAGAGCGCCCCCAAGTTTCCGCGCTGGCAGAGCGCCCCCAAGTTTCCGCGCTTCTAGGGCGGCCCCAAGAGTCCGATCCTCCAGAACGCCAGCCAGATAAAGCTCCTACTTTCCCCAAGGATTTTTTTTGGGGGGGGGGGTAGTAGGGCTCCCGCCGTAGAGGCCGAGGCGGGGGCTGGGGCCGCGGTCTCGGAGGAGGACCCCCCATGGCCGCCCGAGCTCCCTGTTCCGCCATGGCCTCCCGAGCTCCCTGATCCGCCATGGCAGCCCAAGCTCCCTGCTCCGCCATGGCCTCCCGAGCTCCCTGCTCCGCCCTGGGTCCCAGAACGGGCGCCGCCCTGGAGGCCGTCTGTCGTGTCTCCTGATCCCTGGAGGCATCCAGAGTGCCCACCACCCCTCCACGTTGGATGTTGCAAGGTGCGGGACATGCCTTCTGGGAGGGGGGAGTTAATGTCAGTCCTGTCTTCCTGTGTCTTGTGTTTCCCCTCCTCTCATGCCCATATTTGGTTAGTTCCGGTTTCCGTTCCTCGTTTAGTCATCTTTAGTTAATTAGTTCCTAGCCCTGTGTGTTTAATTATCTAGTTTAGTCCCCAGTTTAAAAGCCCTGTGTTTCCTTACCTCTGTGTCCGGTCTCTATTGTCATCCCATGTGTTCCTGTGTCTCCTACGATCCCTAAGAGTGTTTGTATCAATAAATTCAACGTTTAAAGAAGTTCCTCGCCTCCTCGTTCCTGGCTCCCTACGTGTATGTGACAACATCAGGTCCAGAATTATATTTTCTAGCATTTGTTTCACTCAGCAGATTACAGAAGTAAAATTGGTTGCAAACATTATCTGTAAATTAAATATAATTAACACCTTAAAGATCAAACAAACAAGGTATAACACTGTATAACAGTAAATAAAAAAGACTTTGATTTTACATAATTTATGTTGAATTAAGTTTACTTAAGCTCACCTAATTTTTATTTCTTATTTTAAGCATAAACCATTGTTAATAAACAATTTTCTAATGTTTATGGTTATAACAAGTAAAAAAAAAAAAAACTCATCGTACACAATTTTGCTTCTCAGTTATTTGTATTCTAATTTTTTTTTTTTTTTAACTGGAAAATAAGAGAAAAATGCTCAAAATGATTTTATTTTTTTTCCAGTGCCTTTTTTCCATCCTCTTCCCTCCTAGACTCAAGAGTTAATTATCTAGTCAGCCCCACACAGCAGTCTGTTAAATCATCCTAAGTGCAGCCCATTTAGAAGCATATTCCACCTGGAAATGAGCGGGATCTGATAAGCACTTGCCCTGACTGGTGAAGGCATTACTCATCTTGTGAGCACATATCCTTTCCTTTCACATGCTTGGGCTTTCTCACTGCAGTATGGACAATGGTTCATTAGTGATGTTTACTAAGGCAAACATTACTACAAATATTGTTCATACTTTCGTTTAGGGATTTGAACAAACTCCTAACCCTTAGAATTAAACTCTGGTGTATAACTCATCCAGCACCATTTGCTACAGACATGAGCGATACCTTAAATCATTCTGCTTATTGAGGAGAGGTGTGCTGTTAATAATCTAAGCAATTGAATTTATGATTTTCGCCTGGCAGACGATAAAAAAAATCCTAGATTTCTCAGATCCTAGACTGACATTGACGAAGTAACCTAAGCCCTGTCTACGGACCTATGTCACAGTGGCTCTTTTGACTTGGTCCAATAAGAACCCTCCTAGCAAACACCCAGAAATGCACAGCAACAGCACAGCAACTCATTAACAAGAACACCTTAGCAACCGCCCTGAACATATATTAGAATTTTAACAAAGTCAAACACTATTTATACCATAGGTAGTCAACCAAAATGCTTATTACCACTGCACATTTTCTTCAGAAAATATAAAAAGTCAACATGGAATAAAAACTGACCATATTAATTAATGTTCATATTTCCATATTTTGTTAGCAAAAAAACTACAAAAAATTACAAAAAAACTACAAAAAAAACTATATAAAAAAAACTATATTAAAAAAAAAAAATGGCGTAGTACCCTTTGAAAAGGTACATTTTTGTACGTTATATTTACCCCTAAAAAGTGCATTTTTGCATATTTGGTACATATGTGTACCTAAAGTGTACATATTAGTATCTAAATAGTTCACATTAGTACCTTTTGAAATGGTATTGCCTCAGTGACAGCTTTTGTACCTTTTTTTGTCTGAGAGTATATAAAAAACTATAAATGTATATGAAACTTTTTAAGTTCATATAATACTGAATTAATAGTTATTACTGTATTACAATATAACATTTTTACAATATAACTGTTTCATTCTGTTATGTTTGTTTTTTGTTGCCATATTCAACTCATTTTGACAGAATCCACTTTACCCAGACCTACCTGTAAAACTGTTAAAAAATAAATCAAAATTCTTTAATCTAATGATTTCATCATCACTTCTTTCTATTTATTTTATTTTAATTAATTAATTTATTTATTTATTTATTTTATTTATTTTAATTAATTAATTTATTTATTTATTTATTTTTTGCCATGAGACAGCTGTGGCTAATGATAAACACACCAGAGAAAATATCACAAACATGTATTTAATAGTAATTACTATTACTATGTAAGTAATTCTTATGTAGTTATTATTATATAATTATAATTATTATTATATAAATGACAGTTATGATCATTTATGGTGTTTTTTTTTTGTTCTTAAAAAAAAAAAAGTCTTTATAATCTTTCATCAAAATAGTGTGCTTTGCATCTGAAATGGCTTTTCAGCATATTTTCAGGCTTCATGAATCTTGCTTATTTTTCACATTGCTCATCCATTGTGGTAACCTCTTTTCACAATCCTATCAATTTCCAGTGGATAAAATCTGGTCCAGAATGAAATTTTACTTGCATTTGTTTCACTCGTAAGTAAAACTGGTTGCAAACTTTAATCTATAAATAAGTTACAATAAACACCTGCAAGATACATTTCTACTATAAATTATGGAATAGTGAGTTAAGCTTGCCTTTGATAGGAATATGGTTTTACATGTACCACATTCATGATCAGATAAACTAAAAAAGGGTGATTTATTTGAAGCATTAGAATCAGATGTAACATTTGAGTATTGCATTAGCTGCATGATTTACAGCATCACAGAGCCAGTGTCATAAGTAAGTGTAACTCATTTCCAATTGAGACTTCCTCAGCTGTTTCATCACCTGCTTTCGCAGAAAAGAGAAGAAACTTTGTAAGGAGAGGAAAACAACAGGAACAAGAACAAAAACAACTGCTGATATGTATTACAGATTCTGAGAAGAGGATAAATATTTGACTTTCATACTGTGCCCAGAAGGAAGGTTTCTAAATACTGCATGGTGAGAATAAGCCTTAGGAAACCCTCCACCAGTCCCCATTATGTCACCCTGTGATCTCTCTCGCTCCGTCTTTCGCTCTCACACGCAGACATGTTTGCTGCATATACTGGCTTTATAGTGCACATACAAAAGCAGCTGCACATGCACACATAAAGAAATGTGTACAAAGAGACAAACACATAAACAGTAATGCTATCTTGTGTTAGGTCTTATCTGCTGTGTGTTTCTGTTAAATCATGCTGTTTATTTGTGTACTGGTTATTATTTGTGCTCTAGTTGAGAACTGGAAAGGTGAACACTTACCCAGCATTAACATTAGTGCAGTTAAAAGGTGAAAGGTGCATATTCTGAACCAACTTAGATGACAGTTGTAGCTTGTTATAAACTTGTGTGATCATATTGCCAGTAACATGTATAAAGCACAGGTGCATTAACCATAAAACTCTTGGTTTAGACCAGTTGAATGCAGTCAACCCAAGAGTTTTAGGGTTAAATAAGGCCTTTTCTTTGGATTTCTCCACACCATGCTTCAAATGAAGACCAATGGAAGTACCAATGTATTTAAAATCGATCTCAGTGATTTATTCAAAGAATACTACAGTACAGATTTAAGGAACATTCTGGGTCTAATATAAATAAACAACTGTTAAATAGTATAATATAGTATAGTATAAAATAGTATAATAGTAAAAATAATATCAACTCAAAAAAAAAAGGCCAATTGCATTTTGTAATTATGGGATGGATGCGTTGGATAGTTCTAGCTGATTTGCAATATTCAAAACATTAGCCCTGCTACCTCTTTTGAGACAGAGACTTTTTACATGCAATTCCTTCTCCTGACAAGGAACAATTTTCCCTCAGGGACCAAGAAGTTCCTTCTTCGTTTCTCTCTCTCTCTCTCTCTCTCTCTCTCTCTCTCTCTCTCTGTCTAGTATTTGACATTCATGTAAAGCCTTTAAAAATCTTCTTCTCATGAATGGGTCATGCAATGAATCTGAGAGTTTTAACTTTTATAAGTTTGCAAAATTTAAACAGGTTTTTCATGGATTTAGAAATTAAATGTAAGACTAGTAAAGTTGGCATGAAAATTCACCCATTTTCTAAATGCATTTATTAACAATTAATCTAGGCATTTTTTAATTTCTATTTTCCTATTTTTAATTAAAAATTTTGTTGAAGAAGGCAACCGACATTTGTACATCCTCTATATAGAGAGATGTACAGTATGCAGTTTTTGGTAGATAAATAAATAATAAAAGATGGTATCCTACATCTGCCAGTTTTGGGAGCAATGAGGAGAAATATGAACTGACAGATGTCAGTGTTGAGTGGGAAATTCTGAGCCCTTTCAGGTATAAAAGAATCCATTTGAAAGCTATGAACATATATGAAAATGTCCATTCTACTCTTTTAGAGTAGTTTCCTATACACAGTTCTGCTAACTGCTGCTTGCAGCTATATTTTTGTTTGTCTTTACAAACTGAGTTACGAGTCGAAATTATTTTCTAATCGACATATTAACTTGCACTTAACCCAGAATTTCCTTTAATTAAGGGACAATTAGTCCATAATGTCTACTTACTATAAACAATGAAGTGTGATACCCATAAATTAAGTCCTGAAAATTACTTTATTTTGTAACTAAATTTTACCTAATTTAAACAGTGAAGCTTTAGGATAAATGGTATTTACTACAGTATCTGGGGTTTAATTCTAAGCCTCCAAAGCAAGAGCATATCATGCAAGCAGTATTTCAGATGTTCACTGATGCCCAAGGATTTTTCAGCTGTTAGTGTCTTCAACCAACTGTAAAATAATTGTGATTCTAACAATTTTGGAAAATGTGAATATGCATTTTTGTAGCATTACATATCATAGAATCTCAGTTTTCCAAAGGAAATATGAAGCAGGATGTGGAAAAACCCAGTCAGAAAAGAAAAGTATACAAAATAGACACAGTAGGGACAGCGAGGGATGGGGGGAGGTTGCGTTTCACACCAGAAAATGCCTCAATCTCACTCACACACACGCTTGAACACTCCCACATACCTATTTTCTGTCTTCCACACACACATACTGTCTTGAAACTGTGATTTTGTATCTTTACTTTTATGGTTTGTGCTATTGTGCATTATCTGATGAGAGGCGCAAACTGTAGCTCCTCTGCGTCAAGACAGGAAGACCAAAGCAACCCTTATACCTCCTCTTTCGTGTGTTTACTATGTGTGTGCTTCTTTCTCTCTTTTTCTCTTTTAACTCTTAGTTATCTCCTGTTCACACCTGCAGGTATTTCTATAATTTTCCCAGGAAACGACTGAGCTGAACCTTATGATGTTTCATCATGTAAATATTGTGAAAGTGGCATTCGGGATTCTTAAAGGAATAGTTAACTTAAGTCAGGTGTGTCCAAACCTGTTCCTGGAGATCTACTGTCCTGCAGTAGATCACCTGAAGCAGATGATCAAGGTCTGACTCATTAGAAACTTCCAGGCAAGTGTATTGGAGCTGGTTAGAGCTAAACTCTGCAGAATATTGGCCCCCCAGGAGCAGGATTGGACAGTTAAGACATAATTTACTCATGTACTAATTTTGGTCCATGTCCATGGAAGATGAAAGATCTAGAGCAGTTTTTTTCCCCCCCCCTAACTAAAAGGAATGGAGGTTGGGGCTGTCAAGTTTCAAAATGACAAAAAGGTAACATAAGAGCATCATAGTCCATTCGACACTTGCTCTATATTATAAATCTATTCCTCATACAAAACTATCATATGGGTTCAGAAGACTTGGAATATAGTGCATGGGTCATAAGGATATCTTTTATGATGATTTGAAATTTTGAAATGGTTTGTCATTTTGAATCTTGACAGGCTCATTCGCTTTGAAATATTGACCTTATGTTTTCCATGGGAAGTATTCAAGAACAATATGAGGGTGAGTAAATAATGTTAGAATTTTCATTTTTGGAAGAACTGTTCCTTTAAGGTCACTAAAGTTGAATCTAAGAGCGAACTGCTTCAGTTAGCAAAACATGTTCATGAGATGAGGTTATGATGTGGGTTTACAGTATGTCTATATATGCGGCTGGTATGTTACCTGGCTATGACAAACAGCACACAACTGACACCCAAGTAAGCGAGCAGAATATACATCCAGATGTCGGGGGACAGGGGGTTGAGAAAGGAGAACACCCCCGGGTTGGTGCCGTTGGGTTTGCGGTACAGTATACTTATCCCCAACGTCATGAAGGGTTTGGAAAAGTCGATGACCTTCTCCCGCACGTACGTGATGGCCAGGGGCGCCACTGCAAGATCAGCTTTCTGCCAACAAATAACGCACAGGGAAAAGAGCGATAGGCTGTAAATCAGGGCGAGCAGAAGCATTTAGAGGAAATCAAATTAAGAAAACAGGGCTTTTACACATCACACACTCTGCCCCACAGCGTTTAAGAGGAAATTTAAAGCCCTCTCGTGGACTCGCGCTCTCTCTCTTGATTTACCTGCTACTGTTTCAGCACTTACTAAAGCCTTTCATGATTTACTGGGTCTAAGGGACCGGAGGAGCGCTGAACCGAATCCACTCTCTCAGCTACCCAACTAGACTAAAAAATGAAAATAGCAGTTATGAAAAAAAGGGAAAACGAAGGGGGTTAAAGGTTTTACACAGGTCTGGCGCGGTTGGCTCTATGTCAGAAGCAGAAATAGCCTGTGTCTCAAAGCATACGTTTTCATGGCCAGTTTGTCCGTAAGTTTTAATCCACATATTTCCAAAAAATCATGAGAAAATTTAGTGAAGTTGACAGAATTGGACTCATTTGTGCATTCCGCTTGTTTCATTAACGACCATCCAACTTCATCTCTTGAGAAAACATAATTATTTTACATTTTGACAAATTGGTGGTGAACTCATTTGATTTTTTTTTTTTTTTTTTTTACAGAAATGTCACTATTTTACATTTTGACGAATTAGTGATTGCAAACAATTTGATGTAACTATTTTACGTTTTGAAAAATTAATAGTGAATTTGTGTGATTTCACTGGTATGAAAATGTCACTATTTTATGTTTTGAAAACTTGGTGATAATTTTGTACAAATTCATTCATACTAAAATTTGAGAAAAACAACATGAAGGTCCACCTCTAAACCTCACTGTCACTGGGGAATAGGCAGACTGTTTGAAATACATACAAATGAAACGTACCAATTCGTAAAAATGTAAAATAGCTATTAAATGCTATGAGAGTGTATAGCATTTCCTTGCCAATATCTATTAATTTTCTTATTACACCTAAGTTTTAAGGGTAAAGGATCACAAATAATGCTCATTACGTAAGCAGATTACTTCCTGGAAAGAAAAAGTACTGTGCGTTTTTAAAATCCAATTTATTTACTAATAATACTAAGGAAAACCTCTCAGCTTCCCATAATTAGGCATTTAGGCCTATACTGTGTATACACTTTAAGCAAGCAACATCATACACCACAACCTAGATCACTCCCATTGTAATCAAGAAAGTTGTATATATTTAAAGTCACTGGATGCAAACTATGTCGGGGGGACAAATTGAGACACTACAAATTAGTGGGGGAAAAAAAAAAAAAAAATTGCAAGCCAAGCATTTTAAGGTATAATAGGCACACTCCCAATGCAAATAATATTGCAAACGGTAGGCACTATAATTATGCTGATCATTTTAGCCTAAACAAATTGCAGTCTATGTAGAGCGTTCCAGATCAGTCACTTAAGAGGTTCCATTTCCATTGGCTGCTGCCTCGGAAGGCAGATAATGACACTCTAGGCAACCGCCTTGTTTGCTTATGCTTAGGAATGGCCCTGCCTACACGAACGCTATACTCAACATGCCCTCAAATTATTTTTTTGTGGCCTGCATGATGTTGTCATCACTGTGACAACCGCAGCTGCAATAATCAAAACCATGTCTTCTTAGCATATCAGCAAGGAGTGTGACTGTATATACCATGTGAGGGCTGAAATGTGTCAACTGGTAGAGATTCTGCTGTACTGTTTATACCACTGTATATTCTCAGCAAGGGGAAAAAAAAAAAAAAAAATCCAACAGCAAGCAGAAAACTACTGCATATTGTCTGTTCTGCTTCCAGTGCAGGCAGCTTAATTGTTTATAATGGGAGAAATTGAGATGTAATGCTTCACTCGTGTCCAGTGTAAACATGCCATAACAGATGTTTACAGATGTCAAGCAACAATGCAGCTTTTCACAGGTGTATCTCACAGGTGTTCACGTTTTGGGTCAGTAAGATTTTTGGTAACACTTTATTTTAACGGCCAATTCTCACAATTAACTAGTTGCTTATTAGCATGCATGTTACCAGCACATTGCCTGTTTTTTAGTACTTATAAAGCACATATTAATGCCTTATTCTGTGATCCTATTCCCTTAATCCAACCCCATACATAAATTTAACAACTACCTTACTAACTATTAATAAGCAGCAAATTAGTAATTTATTGAGGCAAAAATCATAATTAATAGCTAGTTAATAGAGAGAATTGCTCCCCGATCTAAAGTGTGACCAGATTTTTTTTTTTTTTTTTTTTTTTAAAGAAGTCTCTTGTGCTCTTTAAGGAAGTATTTGTTTGATCAAAAATACAGTTAAAATGTAATATTCTGAAATATTATTACAATTTAAAATAACTTTCTGTTTTACTGTATTTTTAACAATCTATTCCCATTAAGCTGAATATTCAGCAGGCATTAAGGCGTATTCACACAAAAGATTATAATGATAAAGACTGTTTTAAAAATCATTCTAAATTTAAAAGAATAGCAGAATCCACACAATAAACTATAACGATAATGACACAGAGGAACGGTATATTTTTCCAGCTAATAAAAACATTGGCAGCCAATAAAATTTCATCCTGTTTGAAAGAGCTTAAACATTCAAAGCAGCAGATGACAAGACTGCAGTGTAATAAACAGAACATTATTGTGCGTTGATGTGGATGCTAATATAGTTATTATTATAGTTATCTATATAGTTATCGATCTTGGTATAACCAGGCCATTACTCCAGTCTTTAGTGTCATGTGATCCTTCAGAAATCATTCTAATGTGCAAATTTGGTATTTATTATTATTTAATGTAAAAAAAAAAAAAAATAAATAAAATAAAATGCTGCTTAATATTTTGGTGGATACTTTTTGAACAGCAATGCACAGTATACAATGTATACCAGATGTGGCTTATACAATCAAACTTATAACTGTAAGAATTTTGCTTTAAACTCAACTGTGAAGTTATCATTCATTCATATTATGAATCTTTTTTTTTTCTTTCTTATTTGTGTCTCTCAAACTCCAAATAAATCAAAGTAATCAAATGACAAAGTATGTAGACGGCAAAGGAATCCACTTTACAAACTCTTTTAAATCCTGCATAATAGTTTTGAGCCCTCAAACTTATTTTAAAAGAATATGTCTTAATATTTAAATTACATATTGTCAGGCCTAGTGCTAAGGATTCATCGTTTGACTACAGTATGAGTGTGAATCTGAGATCATACCCGGTAAAATTTCAACATGATAATTCTTCAAAGAAACATCCGTTCTGACACGGTAAGGCCGTTATTCCTCCTCCAGAACTGATGGAGGGTCTGCTGTCGAAATGCTGACACCAGCTAAGATGGCTGTGCCCCTAAAACTGACATTTAGTTCAATTTCACTACTTTTACTCTTAGAATTGGTATAATTTCAGTCAAAATAAAGGCTTCCGTCTAGAATTATTGGATTGTCTATAATTATTCCCAGAGGGGGCAAATTAATGCCAAAAGTGAGCAGATGTTGTCTCGCTACCTTCTTTTTTTTTTTCTTCTAAAGTCCTTTGACAAGATATTTTTATCTCTAGCACATCAATGTACTGGCAAACTGCAAACTCCAGACTGCTCTGAAAGCTTGTCAAGGCCAATTACAGTCTGTCCTGCTCTCGTCTTGTGGGGGGGTTTGCCGGGGAATGTTACGACAACACACACACACATACCCACCCTCCGCTTTCACACCAGACGATCCGACCATGACCAATTGAGGAGCAGTGACTAAGAGATATGTCTGATGTATCGGCTGGAGCAATGGATACTGCTGTTGAATACAGGGTGTGCAGCACTCTTCTCAGCAATGTATTTATTCCTATCTTAGTCTTGGTGAAATCTAATGAGGGTGTCGAAGGGCAGTGTTTGCTCCTAAATGTGTGTGTTTGTGAAAGTGTGTGTGCTAAATAAGCTCTATGGGGGGAAAACTAATGCCAGATTTTTCACTTTGTGTCCTCTCGGCAGTATGTGCTTGAGTTTTATTTTATCGCATTTCGTACCATCTGCTATGCGCGCACACACGCATTGTTAATCTTATTTTCATATCTGTTTCCTCTCTACGCTGAAAACGTCTCCTTTCATTGTATAATCTTGACAAGTCCCTTCTGCAGCAGCGTGGAAATGTGTCAGGATTGTGCACCATCCTGAATTGAATTAGGAACGCCTTATAAATTACACTACAATTTCTTAATAACGTTCTTAACAAAATTTAAATTTTCGTTTAAAGAAGTAGAATTAAGATGGAAGGACATTCAAAGAAATTTAAATAACTGTGGTGTAGTTTTTAAGAATAATACAAATTCATTTTATTTTTTGTATGAATTAACATGATAAAACATATGGGATCCATCCAGAAAAAGATTAGTTTGAAAAGCCAGAAATTTGAACAAAAGTTTGGGGTAAGTAAGTTTTTTTCTCTTTTTTTTATCTTAAAGAAATTTTATTCAGCAAGGACACATTCAGCTGATCAAAAGTGATATGAAAGAGTTGTATAATGTTACAAAAGAGTTTAAATAAATGCTGTGCTTCAGCAAAAAATCCTGTAGAAAAAAAAAATGTTTTCAAAATTGATAATTATATTAAATGTTTCTTGAAAATTATTTCTGAAGGATCATGTGGCATTGAAGACAGGACTAAATTACATTTTAAAAGATATTGAATATATTGTTTATTAAATTGCAATATTTCAAAATATTAGAGATTTTACAGCATTTTGATCAAATAAATGCAGTAAATCCAGCCTTCTTGAGCATACATTTGTGTGTAATATGTTAGAAGATACTCATTTTGATGCACATTATGTTTTGCTGTATGAGTATGCAACGTGAGTGCAATCAAAACAGTATTGGATTGTGGAGTCTGACTCACATGGTCCATCAGTTCTCGGATCATGCCGTTCCACTGGCCTGTGCTCTCTTCCTGCGCTCCGTACTTGCCATCCTCCACCAGCCGCACTTCGTAGGTGAAGCCCAGGATGGCAGCCAGCTCTCGCAGCAGGTCGATGCAGTAGCCCTCGAAACGATCGTTACCGTATAGCGGCTTATCTGACTTCTTGAACATCACGTAAGGCTCTTCCTGTGGAGAAAGAAGACATTGTGCTCTGATTGTCAGAAATATGTCTGATGTGTGTCTGATAGGGCTTGCGCACCCACAGAGATGTGCAGCCACAGGGAGTGAAAAATTGTATCATGCAGCTCAATCCACAGCTTATAATATAATATAATATAATATAACATCTGCAAAAAAAAAAAAAAAAAAGACTACTATATTGATTTTTTTTTTCTCTTATACAGTCAGAGTCAATAGGTTCCAAAGTTTCAACACCAACATACTTCAAAATATCTTCTTTTGTGTTTCACAGTATAAAGAAATGCATTCAAATTCCTTTAACATAGATGCATGAGCAACAAATCAGCAACATAAGACAGATGATCTTGGCGATAAGAATGCAGATATCTGGTTTAGACTACAGGAAGCTGGTGTGAACTGATCCTTCTATACCAGCGAGACTATTCAGGAAAATGTGTTGTGCCAGGGGAGCTGCAGCAGAGAGAGATAAGCGCTTTCCCGCCCCCACGCTGCTTTACCGCCCGCATATTCACAGTCTTAATGAACCAATGAGAGGCAGCCTGTTCACAGCAGGAGCCCGGCATAGAAACAACAGTTCCTCTCATGCATCAATGCACTATGTGTAAACTATTTTCGTTTTTTTTTTTTTTTCTTAAATTCTCTGACATTTGAAAACATTGTCAATTCAGCCACCATAAGATCTGTATACAACATGCACAACGAATCACAAAAAAAGCATGTTGGTCATTCAGCTTTAATGCAAAATGACCCATTTAATAATTAAGGTATTACATTATTCACATTCATACTATATAAAATACAAAACTCATTTGATAATACAGATATTGCCTGTTTTAATGCAATGAAGCCTTTCTGAAACATTTAGTTTTTTTGGAAATAGGTAATGCTGACTTGAAACGTTTTTTTTTGTTTTTTGTTTTTAGTTTAAATTTTAAGCTAACTGAAACAGTACACAAAATATTTGTATGAGATTATGATATGCTTTCCCTAAATCAAAAAAAAAAAAAAAATGTCCCTGAAATTCATACAACTCATACAACTTTCTTCCTGCATAGACGTAACTCTATATAGTCTTTTTTTTTCTTTAGTTTGTTCAACAAACTGATACACAAACTGTTAGTTTTTCAAGCTTTTCTATTAATTAAGCATACATTGAAAAAAAAACTGGATTATAAAACAATTTTCACTCAGTTTTTGAGTTTTCTGAATTTCTCATATAGATTCCCCCTGAAATGATTTTGCTTGCAAAATATTAAATGTGACCACTTTTTTAAGGCATTAGGTTTGATTGGACATGTCAAATAGACATTCAGAAAATCACGTACATTATTCAGGTAAACGTTTTACCTAAATTATGCTGATAATACAAATAATTTGCAATGAAAACTGAAATGACCCCCCTATTAAACCCTTCTTCTGTCTTGTAAGTAACTGCACTTCATTTAATATCAACCGCTGTCATTCACATCTAACTGGAATGGCAGCTCCAGACACATGACCCAAAGGCTTACATCCTATTGGCTGGTGAGTGTTTTTAAAAAGAAATTGACCTTCAGGATGACACAAACCCTTGCTTTGCCGTCAGATTAAATTCTGTCACTGCTGTGAACAGGTTTATAGGAATGCACCGTTTTATTTTCAGCTGACAATGGTCTGTTGTCATTACTGTTTTCACTAGTATAGAGTTTTACCAAATAAATAGTGTTTAAAAAGCTCAGACAGTTATGAAATATTATCATTTTCTGAGGTCTCAAAAAAAAAAAACTGTCACTAGAACAGTACATTTTTAATATGTAAACTTTTGTGCATAATATGTACACTTTAAGTACTAATATGTACCTTTAAGGTACCAATATGCACCCTTTAGGTACAAAGGCACACCTTTTGAAAAGGTACTGCCCCAGTGACAGCTTTTGTACCTTTATTTCTGAGAGTGAACCAAGCAGCATACATATATTTATCAGCTGGTAAAACTGCTAGGGGAAAAAAAAAAAAAAGAGGGATTTAATCCATATCTAAAGATCAAAATATCATAGAGACTTGGGCTGGACTCTTTTGAAATGGGCCATTTAATAAGTAACCACTTAGTAGCCACCCAGAACACCTTAGCAACTGCATATAAATGCAGAACACCCTAGCAACACAGTGAGAACCCTTAGCAACTGCATAACAATGCCCTGGAAATCACCATAGCATCATGTTGGCGAGTTTCTATAGGAATGCAGCAGTCACAGTTTCTTTTGTGAAATGTCAAAATCTAGTTTCACGTTTCATCCATGTCTGGTCATGAATTCCGCTTGACTAAATTGCTCTTGGTGCATGAGGTTTTGGCCAGAGCTCTAAATCAAAACAGAGCCAATGAGAGCTTTTACATGAGAGCTCTGAGATGTTAGCGGACTGGCAGACAGGGAACCTGTGTTGCCTCCAGCTCAGTCAGCGCTACCTTTAGCTTATGAACACTGACCGGATGCTCCTTCAGGCCTCTAGTGTTCAGATCAGATTTTCATTGGCCGAAAGCTGTGTCAAATAACCCCGGTGAGCTCTTTGTGATTGTGTGTATTTCCATGGAAACAGTGCTGAAGTTGGAGAGGCTTGCTCACAGAGAGCGATAATATTTCATAACTGTCTGAGCTTTTTAAACGCACGTAGCACTTTGACTTGAAGCTGAACACTCAGCGAGCGCCGCGGCTTTCTTTCCATTTGGCTTTTGTTTGTGAATGGTTTTACATTCAGCTGGGTTTCATTTAGAGTGCTGAGCTCAAACATCTGCGAGATGCACCAGTCTGCGCAGCCAACGTATCATTCAGTAGAGTGGCATTTTGCTTGCAAATGGGTTTTTAATTAGTTTGATGATTTTACAATTATTTTTGGATCATTTTAAAATGCATTCCTTAGCATTGTCTTGTTCTCTCTTCTTCCAACTAAAATGTCTATTTGTGATGAAAGACAGGGAGCGAGAGAGCATATTCTTGAAAGCACGTCTCTGTGTGTATACGCATATTTACGCCAAAGAGAAAGCAGATCATTCGAGGTCAGAATTCTGCAGTGGCTGATGGGTAGGACAGCTACCCACAACTCTGAAAAAGACGCATCTTAATGTCTGAAAATGCTCTGGAATGCTTTGAAGTGCTTGTGAAACGTTTCATGGAAAAATAGCAGGAGATACATTACGTTTTCTCAAGTGCCAGAGGTCTCTGATTAATGTTGCTGAAAACCTGCTATTTCTGCATTACAAACCTCCCTTGATCAACAATGTGAATTTGGAGATGTCTGCACTTTGCTGCGGCAACCTCAAAAACACTTCAAAAGTTTGTTAAAAGTCATCAAAAAGCAAGTTTAGCATGAGATCTATTTCATATTGAACACATTTTACATAAATCTCACAAAACCTGTCAAGATGTAGGGATCATATTGCACTCCAAATCAAAAGACAAAAATAGGATATTATATTTTGCCTAAGGAAACAAAGCCCATTTGAAAACCATTAAGATGTTCTGCGCCGCCACATTTTTTTTGGATGTGATGATAGTTACATTACAAACATTATGTGTCACTGCTCAAATGTACACTTTTTTAAGGGTGGCTCTACTGCCACAGGCCTAATGAGTATGATTTGGCATTTAAGACCTTATCTTATTTCACAATATTAGATCAAAAGATCAGAAAAAAGCCCTTTCATAAATCCGAACATAGATGCTCCCAAAAAGTGGTTGAAAGTGGAAAATAGAGACAGATTAAAGCAGCAGTGTAAACGAGAATGTGTCTTCCTCATCTACTTAGAATTTATAATCGTTCTACAAACAGATTTTGATACGCACGACTAGACAAGAAAGTCAGACACAAGGGCAGAGTTTAATCCTAATCCTGCATTCTAATAAACACTGTATGCTACAAATAGCATTGGCTCTTTTACGAATTGATGCTTCTTCTGTTGTAAGTTGCTTTTGGATAAAAGTGTTTGCTAAATGCATAATTGTGTTATATTTCTGTCTAAGAAGTGTCCAACCTGCCTCAGACAATTTACACTTAAGCCTCCTCAGGAACAGCAAATATTGCATCTAAACTCATAAAAGACCGATTGAGAGAATAAAAACTCTAATTAAACCACTAATCCATTCAGCAGATGGGAGAGAAACAGCCCCTAAAGGCTAAGTCACCTTCCATTACTCGCCATCTAATTAAAAATAGGAATATTTTGACTCTTGGAAATAAACGATACTGGTTCATTTGTACCTTTTAAAAAATAAACCACAGTTTTATCAATTTGTTGTGAAGCTGTTACTCTGAGTAATATCTGGAGGTGAAGGGGGCTATTGAATCTAGTTGGAAAGCTAAACATGACATTGTGCTGCTGTTTTCTGAACTAAGCAACCCCAGACTGCTGGGTGAAATTGTGATGCTGAAAACATTCAGCTATTAATCACAGACCTGGAGAAAAAAAAAAAAAACATCCTGGAAGATAAGAAATAAGAAAAAAATGGAATGGTATTGTGATGTGTGATGTGCAAATAAACACATCCTCAGAAGCCTACAGTATGTTCACTGGCCATCTGATGCAGACTGCACACAAAACTGGCAACCACTATCTGAAAATCAGAAGTTCTGATCAGATGGACTGGTTCTACGTAGTTTCTGGCAGTTTGAGCTCACCAGTCTGCCTGGAAATAAATTAAACCAAAGTAAAAAATCTCACATTGATTTAATACAACAGTTCAATAAATAATAAGTTAATATGCTGTGACTTACATTTTAGACACAATCTTGTCAGTATTGCATGCTGCCAGTATTGTTTCTTATTTTTTTTCTGTCTCTCTCTCTCTCTCTCTCTCCTCATTTCACCAATAAAAATAGATCCAAACAAAGCCACAGCTGTAGTGTTTCGATACTAAATAAATCTCGTTTTTTGAAAGAATTGGTTGGAGTGAATGATTCAATTACCCATCATTCCAGAATGAATCAGCCTTTTTTTAATGAATTAGTCAAATGAATGATCCAATGACTCAAAGACTGACTGACAATGATTTGCTGCCGCCTAATTGCAGCTTTAGTTTTATATTTTTATTTTTTTTTATTTTATTTTATATTTCTGTACCCAAAATTTAATATTATCTCATAACATTGATTATGCAATTGTTGCTGCAGTGTAAATGCATTCCTACCACCTTTGAGCTGCATTAAATAGTTTGTGTAAGTTCCACTTCATATGCAGCTTCTGTGCAACCTCTGCATTGCAAAAATGGATTGATTTGTTGATGCTTATTTAATCTGACTGTTAACAGCCCTATAGTGTTGCATTATTCTAACTGTATTTATTGATTAAATTTACTGACATAAAAGATGACATTCATAAGGTTAGACAAAATGCCCTTGTACAGTCACAGATTGATGAAAGTTTTTGCTTCCTATTACAGTGATAAGGTCTCTCAACTCTTCTTTTGTTACTTTTTTTTAGAAATCTGAGAGCAAACCTGCAGCATGTTTGCTCACAGCCTATTAATAACAA
>JAFVLL020033621.1:0-21564 GCA_021397915.2 Tor tambroides | reverse complement strand
AATCAGGCAGGGATAATAACCAAAAACAATCACGGGTAGAAAACGCTCGGAAATGACAGCCAGGGCAAATCAAGACTTCGCAGTGAGTGTGTGGAAGTGTGCTGCTTATATGTGAGTGTGTGAATGAGGTGCAGGTGTGGCAAGTTAATCAGGCCCAGGTATGAGGGATGATGGGAAACTGAGTCCGAATGAGAGTTAATACTCTGGGGATGGCTCCCTCTGGTGGTGCAGAGGGGGTGGAGCGGGAGCCTCCATCATAACAGTAACGGTAATTTTGATTTAACATGGTCATTCATTCATTCATTCATTCATTCATTTAATAATAATAATAATAATAATAAATACACCCCCAAAAAGATAGATTAACAAACAAACAAACAAAATAAATAAATAAATAAATAAATAAATGTTAATGCACAAATGGCATTTTGTGAAAGTGGACTGGGCATCTGTGATATAAAAAAAGATTTTCTCACCTCCCAAAGGTGTCGGCAAGACCTTTGACCCCCAGTGATCCAAGTAGTGCTCCAAAGTCCTTAATACTAACAGAGAGGGACCACAGGAATGTGAGACTGTGCTCTGGTATTGACTGATTGTGTCTGGATCTCCATGTCGTGTTGAAAAACTCCTCAATGACCTCAATGAAGAAAACCAAAATAATATTAATCATAAGCCACACCTTGCCACATGCTCACACAAGCAGGTTGATGATAATAGATATATGCAATACAAAGCAAACTCCCACAGTCATACTTGTCTCAGAAAAAAAAAAAAAAAAACTGTTGTGCATAAACATTAAATATAGCCATTTGGGTTTAAAAATACTGCATCTTAATTTGAGTCTGAGTAATGACTAAATGAGTCAATACTTTAATTTCAGACACTACATAATACATCAACAAACAAACAGCATACGTAATGCTAATGTGGACAGAAACTCAGCAGCCTGCAATTTTAATACTTTACTCTGAAAGTGCATTTCACTTGCTTGAAAGACATGACTAATATCTTGAGACCAGTCCCAATGTTTTCATAATGAAAAACCGTCCGGAGGGAACTGGACTATATCCACACACAGACGATAAATCAACACAAGCTAGACATCATAGCTACCTGTGCGCAAATATGAAGCCTTCCAAATCCAGCGCTGGCTGAAGAGAAATATTCTCTGACTTTGTACAGTTTATTCAGTGTTTTATGAGGGCCCTGAGAAGTTTGTATGTAAACTGAGAAACCATGCTAACCAGCGCTTGGCCCCTAAAGTCAACTCTACTCACTCGGGCAGGGGCGTTGATGTTGCCTGTGTGGTATCCAATCTGGAGCGAGCCGAGCACCGCTGCCACGATGGAGGTCAGCAACGGGACGGTCAGCTGATTCTGGGTGCAAGAACTTGTTGCAGTAAATCAATTCAACAGGGCAATCACATATGAGGCATATTCAGTGTTCAAGCTATCCACTTATATGAACTGTATAGCTATATTGTATATTCACAACAATATGCAAACATTTTGTTTACAGTTTATGATGAAGGATGAAAGGATGGAATAACGGAGCTATGTACTAACCTCCTTTAAAGCCATCGGCCTTGAATGAATCTCAGCACCTGAAATGAAGGGAAAAATATTTTTACATAGATTTTTTTTTTTGTGTTCAAGAATTTATTCAATGCTTTATAAAATTTTAATAAATTGCCTTGAAGACTGTTGAAACAATTTTATATTGCTCAAGTGGTTGGTTAGTGTGCTGAAATATTACACAAGCTTAATTTAACTTCATGATATAGGTTCATTCATGCCCATCTTTAGTTATTTTAGTATCATTGATATACTATTATAGTTTTTATATTCGTATAGTTTTCATAGTTTATATATTTCAAATTAGATTTTGTTATATTTTAAGATTATATTTAAATTTGTAATGATGAATATTAAAAAAATTAATAATTATTAATACAAGAATTGTGGGTAATATTTTATGAATTGGCCATTTGTTAACCACTGATATGAATACTGGGAGATGCATCCCACTATAGAGGATTCATAATTAACAATGATTAATTAAAAATATTAAAATAAATAAATTAAAAATTAAAATTATGAATTATGAATTTAATATTATTAATTTTAATGCTATATGTCTGATAAATAAATAAATAAATAAATAAATAAATAAATAATGGTTAAAGTGTTAGCCATTTTGTTATGTGTTTTGAGTCCTTATTGTCATTATTTATTTATTTATTAGTAACTTTAGTTACTTTTAATTTTCTTTTAGGTTACTTTAGTACACTAAACCAAACAAAAATGAGAAATGTTGCTTTGACAACAAAGTGAACTAAACTAAAGTAAACTAAACTAAACTAAACTAAACTAAACAATTTTTTTTATGGTTTATTTTTGGTTAATGATAATAACCCTGCCCATCATGTGACATGTAACATGGGCATTGGAAGCACTGTGCAGTCAGTACAGTTTCAAACTATTCAAATGACTAATATTGCTGTCCTTTATAACATATAGATGTTTTTTTTTTTTTCCTAACAAAAAATCCAGTGAAGTATCTGTGACAATACTGATCAGTTCTCTTCAATAACAGAATGACATATCACTTACCGGTATATAACAGTAAGGAACAGTTGCCAACAGCTCTGCTCAGAAGTGTCTGACAGCGGCTCAAAAATGTCCTCACTGTTCCTTGGCACCTCTTGTGAATGTCTTGACTTCATCCATGAAATTACACCTCACTGTTCACTAGCACCATCGGAGACCGGCGTTCTGCAGAATGGCATCCATCTATCCCGAACTGTCTCTGAAACCCCCCACACCCAACCCATTCCCACGACTTCTCGTTTTCCTCCCCCTTCCACCTACACTGAGCCGTCCCTCACACCCCTGCACCTACCAGGACTCACACCACCGTCTCTGGGACCCCTGGGAGCCACGCTGAACTCACACCGGCCTGGTGAATTTGAGCTGGGTCTGATGGAATTGCAGCAATGAGCCTTCGCTGCTCAATGAGCTCTGGCCCTTGTACCAGGCCAGCATAAGGGATATTTTCCCATAGAATACGTTTAATTTATTGTTTTATCAGTATTACATTCAAATGCATTGTTAAGATAGATATCAAACCTCAACAATTAACATAAATAAATAGCTACAATAAATAACCAACTCTTCATGGCAAAACAACTACAGCATAAATAAAGTCAGAAAATAATAATAACAATGATAATAATAATAATAACAATAATAATAATAATAATAATAATAATATCACATATTTCTTCATGGTACAATATGTGCAGGGAGTGCTATAATCAGCAATATTTGTATATATGCAATATATTGCAATATATGTTTTGTTCAGAGAGACAGAATCTGTAAGCTGGGGTCTAACATGAGGTTTTATTCAAATAAAGTTACATTTCATATACGTGTCATTAAAATGTGTATTTCTATATTTTTAATTTAATTTAATTTAATTTAATTTTAGTCACTCAATGAAATAGAGACAAAATAATGGAATATAAAAACCTGATCATATGACTTTATAACTTACTAAATAGAGATAATTTTCAAAATGTTTTTCTATTTAAATCTGGAAAGTGGACTTTAAAAAATATGTTTTCATTTCAAACAAACAGCTTCTAAATTAATTTCTAAGTCTCTAAATTTCTAAATCAAATCAAATGTGCGCCATCAATGTTTAATTAAAAACAAACAAACAAACAAATAAATAAATAAATAAAGTTTATTTGAATATTTTTATATGCTGGATAACATGGATCATCAGGTTTTGTTGTTGCTAACATTAAAATTACAGCAAATTAATATAATATAATATAATAATTTCAAGTAATATAATTTGTAATTTCATGAAAATACATGTATGTATGTAAATACACTAAATAAATATCATGATGCAGATAAAAATATAGCAAGCATTTTATTAGTGCTAGACTTTGGACTAAATTATGTGTGTCTGAATGCTAGATATTGTCAAGGTTGGGCTCCTATTGCTTGGTGCAAAGGGTTGACATGGTTCCGTTTTGCATTGCTGCAGCCACTGCATCACACTCAATAAGGAGAGCTGTATGATTAGTGCATGTGTATTATCCTGTGTCTATGAGTGAGTCAGTCCAGGTCTAATGCATTTCACAGGAACATGCGACAATTCACAACCTTTAGAGTTTAGTTCAGTTTATGTGTGAGTATTTGCTTGCTTCAATATATGCAAATGTTTCAAAGCTATTTTCAATTCAGTGCTTTCATATTTGAGTGTTGCATATTTTTTTTGCATCATTAAAGTACAAAATTAAATGCTGCAAAAGGAATGTTCTGTCAATAGCGTCAATTCATGTTGACTAATCTCACAATTTTTAATTTGCTTCAGTTCTAGAGAGATGAAGTTGTAGTTATGCATTACCAATGTATTTCCAACACTATGTATTTTACGAGGTGACTAATTCGTGCGAATTCGTACGACCTCACTTGTACGATTTTGTACGATTTGTCTAGACCCCAGTGACGGGTAGGTGTAAGTCATTCGTACAAATTCATACGAATTGTGCAACTTGTAAAATACGTACGATTTAGCACATATCATATGAATTTGTACGAGTGAGGTCGTACGAATTCGTACAAATTAGCCACTGTGTAAAATATGTACGAATTGCCGTGAGATCGGGCTGGTATTTCCTGTTTTCAAATGTGTGAATTTGCATTTCTAACCGTTAAAATTCTCATACGCTGCAATGTGCTGTAACACATCAGTAATTTATCTTAATCTACACTTTTACGCATCTATCATTGATCATTTTCTAATTTAATTAAGTTTTAATTCTGAGATAAGTAATCTTCTCAGAGAGCTACAGTGTGAAACGTACTACTACAGAGAACAAAGCAATTTGAAGTGAACATGTGGGCTGCTTCAACTCTAGCCAGATTTACCTACTCATTAAGCCTTCAGAACATGATTTACTGTACGCTTCATCTCCACTGAGGAAATGAAGCCAATTGGGATGCAAAGAATTCCCAGGGTACTTCATATGTGCAGCCAATCCAAGAGAATAAAAAGGGGAGGCCAAACACAGTGGGATAATGAACAGAGGTGAAGAGGCATTCCTGTGCACAGACCACATCACAAGTGGGCAGAAACAGCATGACAGTAAAAGTGGGTAAAAACACTATAAAGTTAAAGTGCCCTCCGTGTGCCCTCGGGCCTGCTGAGTTCCAGGTAAACCAGGCCGCATTGCAGCCCTCCTCACCCAAGCATGTGACTCAGTGCTTTCAACAACGCCATTTGGCTGCTCTTGTGTTTCAGTGTGTTTAGATCAAATTCTAATTAAACTGCCTCACTGATTTCATTTCAAGGGTTTTTAAGAATGCGGGTATTTTAGCGCAACTTTACTTTGACTTTATTCTCCTGTAAGAGGCCAACAGTAAAATTGGACTCATGTTTTTTCAATTGTTCCCCAACAGGGGGCCCACGTTCACACAGAATGACTTGCCCTTCGATAAATACTGGCATGGATGTACAGTAAAGTTGCTGTTGTTTAATTTTAATGGACCATATGTACATTATATTCATTGGCTTTTCTTATTTATGAGCTTAAACATAAGAACTAAACCCCAAACATTTATAAATGTATGTCTTTAATCTAGAATTTGTAATAAACTCCTAGTTAGAATGAGGCTGGTCTAAGGATAATGATTTGCAAAGAAAGGGGATTACGTGAACAAAAAAGCCTGGCCTAATAACCAATATATATATATTTTTTACAACAGAAATGACTGAAATTCATAAGCAGGAAACTTTTTCCTTATTTTCCAAACTGGCAGCGCTGGTGAAATTGTTGATCCATAGCAATAAATGGGGAGTTAGGAGTCAATCAGAATACAGTCTCTTCCAATCCAAAATATAATAGAATACAGATGTTCTGAAGCTGATTCCAAAGGGGTATGAAGTCCCAAATGAGTTTGTATTAAATGTACATAGCTCTCCATCAAAATCAGATAATTTCTTACCCACATTATTACCCACAGATTAATCTGTTCAGAATAACATACTACTTGAAATATTTCTAGTGTTTAAAGTATGCATACTGTCCTGAGTATATGTATGCATGGAATACACTAATGACAAACGCATAATACCAAAAATACAGTAAAAACAGACATATTGTGAAATATTATTACAATTACTATTACTTATTACCATAACACAAAGCTGAATTTTCAGCATCATTACTCCAGTCATCAGTGTCACATGATCCTTCAGAAATCGTTCTAATATTCTGATTTGATGGGCAATTTTATTATCAATGATTACTGGTGCTCTGTTATTAATAATGGTACTTATAATTGTCAGTGTTGAAACCTACTTTTTCAGGACCTCAAACTCATTGAACAAATTTGGGGTGAGTTAGAAAATAAAGTGGACAGATCTATTGTACATTCAAAGGAAAGCCTTTGGCTTGAGTTGCAGAAGGCATGGGATAACATAGAGTTGAAGTTCTCAGGAAATATACTGACACTATGCCAGAGAGATGTGCTGCTATAATTGCTGCAAAAGGCGGACATAACCAAATATTAAAGTTAAAAGTGGATAAAAACAGCACAGCTCACTTCATCTGATATTTGTCTACATGTTTCATGAACATTATGAAATGAAATCATGTTTTGGAGGGGAAGAAAGGTCAATAATTTCCGATCTGGCAGGTATTCTAACAATTTTGGATGTAAAAGCAGCCTTGGTGAGCATAAGACACTTCTTATAACATTCAGAAAATCTCAATTATTCCAAACTTTTGGCCGGTAGTGTACATGTTTTTGGAAGACAATTTGAGAGCTTCTTTCCTGTACAAAGCATGTACAAAAATGAGTTGTGAGTGATTTTAGTTAGTGTGTTGCTATGTGGGAGAAAAAAACCTTCCCACAGGGCTATGACTCTTGACTTTTCCACCTGTTTTATCATCTGCCAGTCAAAAATCAGTTTGATTGCATAGAAAAAGCTCTATAATTTTGGCTATTACTTCTATAGCACAAAAGGTGTGAGATTAGTTAAATGCCAAAATCTAATACTTAGTTTACAGGTTTGTTTACATTATGTTCAACTTGACCTTTTATTTTCATGGTGATGAATGAATCAAAGAATTATCACCAAATATCTCATATCCTTGTGACACATTATTTGACTGGAAAAAAGGATAAATATATTTTATTTGCAACGTAACTGGAAATTCCTGCTGAATTATGTAAAAAAAAAAAAGTATGATGTAAAAATCATAGTGAGGTATAAAAATGTTTTACATACTTTTAACTACATACTTTTAATGCACTGTGCACTACACAGTGAGCAGTAGTATTTTATTCAGATCAAGATGAAGGGTAAAACAGGGACAGACACCTGCCCTGATTAGTCCAGCTGTGTTCTCAATCACACATGCCTGTCTGAGATATGACCTTTGACCTCACTCCTAGGCCTCCTGGCAGGTGACCCCTGGCCCTGGAGAGCACAGCCTGTTTGGCAGGTGCTGCTCCAGACAGACAGCAGTGTGTTAGACACAAATGGCTCACACTGCAAGACCTAACATGCCCATTTCCAATTTCACATGCTATTTTGCTTTAACTATTAAGGGCATTATTGTCTAAATGACTGCCCTTCATGAGCTCTAATGTGCTTTATAATGGCTTACAGAGTTTTTCACATGTGCAGAACTGTTTATGCAAGATCCTAATTTCACACAAGGGCTGAAACTAGTAAATCGCAACATTTGGACTGAATCTGACAAAATAATGCATACAACACATAAAATGGCCCATTTCTTTTAATCAAATCTGTTTTCTTGTTTTCCCTCAAAAGGAGTCTTTTGTGACATAATAAAATACTTTTCTGTAGCTGATTTAGTAGACTGCTGAAATTAATTTAGCTGTGATAAAAATAGCACATGATGCTTCTTTGTTGATTAATAAACACTCAGAATTGAACTGAGAATGCTTTTCAAAAGTAATTTCAGTTCCTGAATTGTGCATATACATATATCAGACTTCCAGGTTATTATGAAAGAAAGAAAGAAATTTAACAAAGTCTTGGCAAAACTTGTGCTGGACTAATGAAATTCTCTGATTATTTAATTTAATTTAATTTAATTTAATCTATTTTTATTTTATTTTATTTCATTTTTATTGTATTTTTATTTTATATATATATATATATTAGTGCTGTCAAACAATTAATTGCATCCGAAATAAAAGTTTTTGTTTGCATAATATGTGTGCGTTCTGTGTATATTTATTATGTATATATAAATATACATACATACAGTATGTATTTTGAAAATATTTACATGTGTTTACATAAGTTGCTTTGGATAAAAGCGTCTGCTAAATGACTAAATGTAAATGTAAATGTAAATATCTATATTTATATTCATATAATTTATATTATAAATAAATATATTTAATATATAAAGTTTTTTTCTGAAATATATATACATGCATGTGTGTGCATATTTATATATACATAATAAATATACACAGTACACATACATATATTATGTAAACAAAAACTTTTATTTTGGATTTGATTTGACAGCACTAATATGTATGTATATATATATATATATATATATATATATATATATATATAGTTATAGTTATAATTATTTATTTAATTTTTTACCTAACTTTTTGCACAAATGATTCTATAAAATCAAGGAATTTTTGTCCCTTGACAAACAACTTAAGATGCTGCAATTTGCAACATTATTTAACAGTGGCATAGTGGGTGAAGTTTAGAGCTCATAATCAGAAGGTTGCTGATTCAGTTCCTGCAAGCAGAGAGCCATAAAGATCACAAGTGTGCACCAGCGCAAACCATCTTTTGGCGTTAAAATAGTCTGTCAGGTTTTACTAAACATGCGCAGTGACAAATTAGCGCTGAAAAGGCTTGGACGCAGTTATTTTTGCGCCTGACCTTATTGAATATACATTTGTAGGAGTTTCCCTTTCAGACGCAAAATGTATGGGAGGAGAGTATTCAAATGAATCACGCAACGCTTTTTACTGACATTTGCGTTCGTCAAATTACTGACATTTGCGCCATTATTTAACGCATGTCTTAAACTATTTTGCGCTTGAAATGGCTGTAATTATTGTTGCTAGAGGAGTCCTGCAGAGAACAAAGAGCACGTGGTAGAAGGGAAATGGGGTTTTCCACACGTTTTAATTTATTTGGAATGCCAGAAGAACACATTATCCGAACATACATTATGTCAGACCATGTTATATTTAATTTGCTTCAGGAAATAAAAGACGACTCGGAACCCTCAACTAGGAGTCGATACCAGGTCTATCAAAACATCTAGCAAAGTTTCATTTTTGGCCTCCCGTTCTTTTCAATGTACTGTGGCTTCTTTATTTCTTTATTTGCGATGCTAATTTGCGGTGCGCTTGGTATATTGCGTTGGTCGATATGTAAATGAGATGTTGGGTCTGTGTTCTTTAATTTACGCATTGTTAGTAAACCACCTGCAGAAATTTCCCCTCCAATCGGCGCTGTTTTGGAATTGCGGTCTCGCGCTAATTTGCCCTGCTTAGTAAAACTGAAGTTACGTAGCACAGCATGGAACCACTCAACATGACATTCTGACATCAGTCAATAGGTCTTTAAGAACAATGGAAGTCTATTATCCTCCTCCGCAAAACACCCGCACACACGCTCTTTCATGTACACATCCCTAAGCAGCTGCGTCATTATAAAATTCTTTTGAACTTCACACTGAAAGTCAAATGCCACGTGTCAGCGTTAGACACATGTATCCCAGCTGCTTTACAACACTTATTTCATTTCTTCACCTCCCTATCGCCAAAATCCTTGACCCAACCTCTGACACCGTCCTCGTCTTCAAGAACTTATCTCTGTGCTCTTGCTTCTAAGGGAAGATAAAACTTTGGTACCTCAATGCTCTACTGCATTTCAACAATGATCTAACATCCTCTTTGCATCAGTCCTTGTTCGATATGTATCACTAGACATCTGATCAGCTGCACACCTGGGAACAGAGAGTTGCCTCTTTTATAGAAGTTTCTTGCTTTCATTGCCATTCCGTACATTCTGAACATGTGGCCTTTTCTTTACTGCTGCCAGAAAGGGCATGCTGGAGCGGTGATGGTTTAGGCCAATTTCTAGGCTTAAGTACCTTTCTTTTGAGGCACCTTCTGTCTATATGTGATATTAACAGTAATCTGTGCCTCCCTCCAGATTGGCTCCCTCGTTTGATTGGCCGTGATTACAGCTTGAACAATTTGAAACATTTAAAATGTGATGAGGCCTCAGCTGAGGTCTGGAAGTACTTCAGGGGACACACGGACCTGCGTTTCAGGTGGGCGTAAAAGAGAAAATGGGCGGCAGCTGTGAACAAGGGTGTGTTTACTTCTCTGAAGTTGAATCGAAAACAAAGTCATCCCAAGACTACTATTGACATACCCAATTTCTGAACCATTACTGAATATGAACTATTAATCCTCAGGCCAGTACTTAAAACTAAAATGTACTTAAAATGTACTGAAATATTAGGTTAATACATCATGATTTTTTTTTATTTTTTATTAATTGTTCTGTTGACTTGAGCAAATAAGTCAACAGAACAGGTTTAATTCAGAAGTTTTCCATCTCTTCCGATTTTCTTATGACCTTTGACCTCAGATAACATATATAATAATGTGAGACAAATATCACACAAAGCTATGTGTTCTGAAGTTATCTAACTCTTTTGAAAAATATGTGCTTACTTGTATTGAATGTGCACTTGTAGTAGTCCATATATATGTATACATTTACATTCAGTCATTTAGCAGATGCTTTTATCCAAAGCGACTTACAAATGAAATCATTCTAATATGCTGATTTGCTGCTCAAGAAACATTTCTGATTATTATCAATGTTGAAAACAGTTGTGCTGCCCAATATTTTTGTGGAAATCATGATACATTTTATTTTCCAGGATTCACAGATGAATAGAAACAGCATTTATTTGAAATATAAATATTTTGCAACATTATAAATGTCACTTTTTAATCAATTTAATCCACCAATGCTGATTAAAATAATTTATTTTCTAAATCTTACCTCAAACATTTAACCAGTACTGTATATGTATATATGAATGTCAGTGAATCAGACGGCAGTACATATATATATATATATATATATATATATATAAGTACTTGTGAGCACACTTTCATGATTATTTTAAAAGTGCACTTTGTAATATCAAATGAAAAGTTTTACATTAAAGTACATCAATAATGGTTTTAAACTTGACATGCTTAATGAAAATACTAATGTAATATTTTTGTAACACCATAATGCATTTTCATTTAATTGCAAATGCGTTTAAGTGTCTAAAAAAATTACAGTCAGTTTGCACTTAAGTATATTATTTTAAAGCATATTATATCCATAGAGTACATTATATCCAACTCTTTTTAAAAGTATGCTTGTTTTTTTTTAAATGAGAATATACAATTTGAATTACAATAAGCAAAATATGTACATCATCAGAAAAAAAACAAACAAAACAAAAAACAAGCAGACAGTTAGATTGTGTATGTGTGTATTGTCACTCGCTGTCATTTCTACATTATGATGCACATAATCAGATAACGTTAAAAAAAAAATACAAGCAGACAGATTTTTTTTGTGTGTATTGTCACCGACTCTCATTTTTACATTGTGATGAACAGAATTTAAAAAAAAAAAAATGAAATTTTATGACGAGAGCAGTACTGCCTACTAACAGTTTACTCTATGATATAATCTAATTGATGCTGACATCACATTCAGAGTTTGATAAGCACTGTTTTAAGAGTGAATTGAGGAAAAAACCAAAAAGCACATATGATAAATATTTACAACTTGACTAATTTAATTTTTAAGCCAAAGTAATGGCTTCCAAGTCAACAAGCAAAAACACGGAAAGATAAAACACTCACACACATACATACACGAAGGGGGCGGGTGGGCATAAAGAGCCACAAAACAAATCTTTCCTAAATTGAAAAGATATAGTCATCAAAATAATGGGTAAATATATTTATATCTCTAATTTTATTGTTTTCTTGCAAGAGTTTGGAAGTTTCACTTGTGGAATCAACAAGAAATGATCATAATCAAAGCCCAGTTAATGATGACACAGAAGTTAACTTCAATTACAATTTTAAAACAATTAATAAATTTAAATCAATTACCCTTTTCTCATAGTCATTCCTGCAACATAACTACAGTTGATTACCTTGGCTGAGAAACAAATCATTGCTATTGAACACACTCCAGCTAACGCAGATGCTAAACAATAAATCACACCAGACAGGACATAAGCTCAGAGACTTTGCAAAAAAACGTTTTTTTTTTTTGTTTTGTTTTTTACACTGAATTATTGTAAGACCTACACAAACCTCCTGATTTATACAATCCACTTCTAGCCAGAGAAGAAAATGGAATCCTACCAAAAAAAAAAAAAAAAAAAAAATTGTGGTAATACCATGGTAAAATACAGCAGGTACTGAATGATTACCATGCCATTTACATGTCTCCCCCAGGTACCTCAAAGAATACCATAGTACATGTCCAAATGTGCACGAGAAGAATTGATGTATGGAAAGAAGTATTTCTTATGAAAAGTACTTCTAAATTTTTATTGTACTGCTTGTCATTTGAAGGTTCAAGATTTTATAAAGGCATTACGAAAAAACAACAGCAACGACAACAAAAGAACACCGTGTGAGACACCATGCACTTACTGAATAATCCATTTGAAGATAGTAAAGCTAAGTGAAGTGTTTCGTGACATTTACAAAACTAATTTTGCGTGATAGTGTTTCTGACCTCTGACTTCTGAACGAACCATGTGGAACTTACTGCTAATTCTCAGGCGATAGTTATGTGTACATTACTAGTGTCCTGAGGTGCAGGTCTGAGAGACTGTAGCTAATGTTTGTTGACAGAAACGATTTCGCTCCATTTCTTTTTCACTATCAATGCTCCATTAGTTCCGTTGCCAAGGTGAACAAAGGAGCAAACACACTGGTTGAGTGGACATTATCAAAAACAACAGCAAACCGAAGACCTAAGGCATTTAAAGACAAGCTAATTTCAAAACAGAATGCTTGTTTTTTTTAAAGGACATTCAAAAATGTCTCATTCAAACAACTATAATACTGTCTGGACTGAGCGTGGATGTGCTGAAAATGTGGAGGGAAGCAGGTAATCATTCACACTTACAGTCTGTGTTCTCTGACATCTTTAAGTCATATTAATAAGACGTTTACAACACAAACAAAGGACATGATAAAATGTCTAACAATGGGAGGAGAAAGTGCAAATATTTTGGCTCCATGATATCATTTTCATCTTTTTTTTTTTCTTAAGGAACCTCTTAATTATTTCTCAGAATCCTTCGTTGTACTCTTCCAGCAGTGAACAGATGCCTTCCCACCATGCTTTGTGCTACTGCCTCATCTTCTGGAACTTTCTGTCTTCAGATCAGACGACCTACTGGAAAACAGACAGTGTGGTGAGATAGGTGTCTCCGCTCAGCTTAGCTGGCCTACAGATGCGGCAAAACACAGCAATAGCGTGACAAGACGGCAGCATTCTTGAGATTATCTGCACTCATGCATGCACACGTTCACATATGCGCACATACATGCACCCTAGATCTTGTCTGCGATCACACACACACACACACACACACACAAAATAGGATTAGAGATATGGGGCAAACAACATGTTGTTCCGGCATTGCGGATGTGTGGGTTTGTCTGTGAGAAGAACATCTCCAGATGCACCAAACGCATTCAAGATGATATGTTCGATGTCAGCTCCAATAATGCACTGGATTTATTTAAAATATGCAGTGCGTATGTGAGCATCTTAATGTGGATGGGAGGATGAGAGTTCATGTTTGTTCTCTTTGCAAAGTCATGTGGGAAACAGATCCTTCCCCTGCGGCTGATAATTCTTTCTCTACTGCTACCTCCTTGTCTTGAATTCTCTCACTTATCCATTCAGCCTTTGAGGTTGGGACGTCTGACATTAGACCACAAATCATTGAATATTTATGCAAATTGCTGCTTTACAGTATAAAAAAGGTAATTTTCATAACATAAACCCTACATGCGGCACAAAGACAGAGTATTTAGTTCACGCCATGTCCTGTACAGTAAACCATAATGGACTGATGTGCCGTGTAATTGGATCATGATGGCACTGGGAACAGGGACATTTGGTGTCCGCAGTTTGGGCCATAAGACTCCTTTTGGGGCTATCAATCAGAGAGAGTCTGAGGAACTGGGGAGATGGGTAAAGCGGACAGATTGCTTGCAGATGGCTGCTGTGGAAGGGAGTACAAGAGTTCCAGTGAAGAACCCCCTCCTCCTCCCCATGGGGGAAGGGTCTGACAGGCAGAGGGGGGTCCCGGGCCCTGGAGAGTCCATCAGATGTGTGTGTATGTGTGTGTGTGAGGTCAACAGCAGGCATTTGGGGGTAGGGAAATGCAGGTGGACGTTCAATCAAAAGGAATAGACCTGTTGTATCAGCTATGCTGAATTTACTACACACACACAAACTTGAGTACAAAGTTTACTTCAGTTTTTACACCAATGTTTAGTTTATGTGTACAGCCGAATACGTTGCCAACAGTGCCTGTGCTATCTTTCTCCAAAACTTATGACTGATAAAAAGTCTTTAACTGTTAAACTTGAGTTGCAGGTATGTCTTAAGCCACTCACATAAACATCCATCAATGCAAACATTTATTGTTTTTGGAGTAGTGTACAGTTCCTCTCTTTTTTAACTATGAACATCAGTCTAGGTGAGTGTTTCCACCTTGTGAACTGCCGCCTTAGTGCAAATAAAATTCAAGATGTGAACACGAGATGAGAATGCACATCAGTCTGCACGCATACAGTATGAATAATGATCAATTTTACATAACACACACTGTACCCATACTCTAGCACCCATAAAATTTAGCAACCTTTTGGCTTTAGTTGAAACCACAACCTTAGGGATTTTTTTTTTTTTTTTTTCCAGAAACATGGAGACATTTTTCTTTTTTTTTTACTGGCTGAAAATTTCTTCACAGCTTGATAGGAACCAGTAATTAAAGTGGTCAAAATATAAAATATATCTACTGTGGAAGCCTCAGGATTAAAATGCTTTCAATCCTATAGGATGTCCTACCTGTCTGTCAACCTGTGTATTTGCATACCTCTGCGCAGCCAATAGCGAGAGTTTGGGGTGGGGTTAATGTAGTTGGCTGAGCCCGAGCATGTTTAACTGGTGTGGAAAAAGAAATTCAGATTCCGTTACAAAAGCACAAGCAAAATTTGAAGACTTGCCAAAATACACAGAGAGACAATGGATAAATCAAGGGTAAACACTGGCAGTGTTTTTACTAGATGGAGGAATTTGATGTAATGTTTGGGTTTCATTTGATATTACATACTTGCAGACTTTCTTCTGGACAGGTAAGCTAAACTTCAAGCTAAAAGTATTCATAACATGCTGGACCTTTTATTGAAAGTATCCTACTTTTACCTGTCACTTTTATAGACCTGTAAGAGCTGTGGTGGTAATTTTTGAGTTTTAAGCTAATAATGCATAACATTTTATTATTGAGCAAATATATAAACAATCAGTGCTTCATTATAATGTTTTCAGTCAGATTTGGCAGGCAATTTCAGATTCACATCATTTGTCCTTGTATGCTTACGCAATGTCCTAAGGTAAAGAATAGAAGGCCTGGCTACTATGGCATGGAATGCAGTAGGCTACTTACTTGCTCAAACAACACATTTATCATCTTTCTTGATGTCAGTGGGTCTTGGAGTAGAGTGACAAACCTGCCATAAAACAGCTCAAATAAGTTGCAATTTTTCGTTTTAACCACAGGTGGTGATAGAGAGGCCAAAGTTTAACTTCCTTAACTACATTATTCAGTAGCATAATAACTATGCTATTTTCAAAACACTTTGTCCAACAACTATTACTATAAAAACAACAATTTGCTTTTAATGTCAGAATGAATTGTGCCATAGCTTTACAGGAGACTAAGGTATTGCGCACAATCTTATGGCTCTATTCCACTTCATGGTACGGCACGGTACGGTTCACTTTTGAGGGGTTTTCCACTGGGTACATTACCTGGAAACTGGTACATTTTTCAGTACCACCTCGGTTGAGGTTCCAAGTGAACCGTACCATTACCAAAACGTGACGTCTAAACTCTGCTGATCACTGATCGGTTTGGGAAAATAGTCACTGCCTGCGTCATTGAACTTGCAACATGAGACACAACAGACCCGCTAGATTTAAATAAGCACAGCCAGCGAAGTATTGAACGCAACTGTTTTGAATGAGCGCACCTTTTTTTAACAACCATAAAATGACTGTTTCATGGTCTGTTGAGGAAGTACAGATGTTCCTCTCGTTGACAGCCGAGGAGCGGATCCAGCAAGAGCTTGATGGAGCGACGCGGAATGAAAAAGTTTTTCAGGAGTCATGGCAGTAGAGGCGGCGCAACTATAACGACATGTGAATAATCCCACCCACTCTAAAGCGGTACTAAACTGCAGTGGAAACGCAAACCGAGCCAAACCTTGCCGTGCCGTACTGAGCAGTGCCGAGCCGAGTCGTACCACACAGTGGAAAAGCGCCATTAAATTGTCTTTTCTCTGGAAAGTCTGTTTCACTGTAGTAAACCAGTAAACTGTAGTTGCACATGTAAATAAACCAATGAAAATTATTTATAATTTCGAGACCCTGCAAAATATACAACCCGAATTCCGGAAATGTTGGGACATTTTTAAAATTTGAATAAAATGAAAACTAAAAGACTTTCAAATAACATGAGCCAATATTTTATTCACAATAGAACATAGAGAACATAACAAATGTTTAAATGGAGAAATTTTACACTTTTATCCACTAAATGAGTTCATTTCAAATTTGATGTCTGCTACAGGTTTCAAAAGGGCTGAAAAAGCAAGACATTTTGAAAAGATTCAGCTGGGAGAACATCTGGAAACTAATTAAGTTAACTGACATCAAGTCTGTAACATGATTAGCTATAAAAGGGATGTATTAGACAGGCAGAGTCTCTCAGAAGTAAAGATGGGCAGAGGCTCTCCAATCTGTGAAAGAGTGCGTAAAAAGATTGTGGAATACTTTAAAACACAACGTTCCTCAACGTCAAATTGCAAAGGCTTTGCAAATCTCATAATCTACAGTGCATAACATCATCAAAAGATTCAGAGTAACTGGAGAAATCTCCGTGCGTAAAGAACAAGGCCGAAGACCTTTGTTGGATCTCTGGGCCCTCAGACGACACTGCATCACTCATCGGCATGATTCTGTCATTGACATTACTAAAGGGGCCCAGGAATACTTCCAGAAACCACTGTCAGTAAACACAGTCCGCTGTGCCATCTGTAGATGCCAACTAATGTGCTATCATGCAAAAAGGAAGCCCTATGTGAACACGGTCCAGAAGTGCCATCGTGTCCTGTGGGCCAAGGCTCATTTAAAATGGACTGTTTCAAAGTGGAAAAGTGTTCTATGGTCAGACGAGTCCAAATTTGACATTCTTGTTGGAAATCACGGACACCGTGTCCTCCGGGCTAAAGAGGAGGGAGACCTTCCAGCGTGTTATCAACGTTCAGTTCAAAAGCCAGCATCTTTGATGGTATGGGGTGCATAAGTGCATACGGTATGGGCAGCTTGCATGTTTTGGAAGGCACTACGAATGCTGAAAGGTATATATAAAGGTTTTAGAGCAACATATGCTCCCCTCCAGACGACGTGTATTTCAGCAGGACAATGCAAAACCACATACTGCAGCTATTAAACAGCATGGCTTCGTAGTAGAAGAGTCCGGGTGCTGAATTGGCCTGCCTGCAGTCCAGAACATTTGGTGCAACATTAAACGAAAAACACGTCAAAGACGACCACAAACTCTTCAGCAGCTGGAAACCTATATCAGGCAAGAATGGGACCAAATTCCAAGACCAAAACTCCAGAAACTCATAACCTTGATGCCCAGATGTCTTCAAACTGTTTTGAAAAGAAGAGGAGATGCTACACCATGGTAAACATGTCCCTGTCCCAATTATTTTGAGACCTGTAGCAGGCATCAAATTTGAAATGAGCTCATTTTGTACATAAAATTGTAATATTTCTCAGTTTAAACATTTGTTATGTTATCTATGTTCTGTTGTGAATAAAATATTGGCTCATGTGATTTGAAATTCTTTTAGTTTTCATTTTATTCAAATAAAAAAAAAAACGTCCCAACATTTCCAGAATTCAGGTTGTACTTAGCAGCAAAACTATTAACCAAAAATTATCAAAAAGTTGGGTAAATGTGGCTGCTTACCTCTATGTTTTCTGTATGTTACCTCTATGTTTACCTCCATTCCTTTCAAACACAGCTAGTATTCGAGTGGTCACAAATTTTACAGCTAATGGCGATGCGGGGGCGGCTTTGGGGCGAATCTGAGAGTTTGTCTTGTTTGTCCGTTAGCGTGGAGAATTCTTTTAGCTCTCAGTGTCTGCGTACTCATTCTCCTCAAAAGCCCAATTCCCTTCGGTAATTAACAGGCACCAGAAAAAGGGTCCACTTTGGCCTCTACTCTTTCAGAGCGGTAAAGTGATGAAATGACTGTGCCATTAAGGACACAAAGCCTCTCCCTGCTCACCCCTGTCCCCCTCATCTGATAAAGGCCAGGGAAACCAGATCCAGTGTGTCTGAGATCTGCTTTACTTGACTGCTGATCTCTGATTAGGCCGAACATTGGAGACCTGGAACGGTAGGCTACTGCCCGGTGGCAGAAAAGGTGTGCAACAAGGTATTACTAATGCTGATTAAAAAAAAAAAAAGATTTCTACAACATTTAGAAGGGTACTACAAATATTCTTCAAAAATCAGGGTTATATACAGAACATAATGGTTTCCAAATATGTGGAAAATAATTAACAAGACTGAAAATGTCTAATTATTATTCCTTTCCCCCCTCATTTTTATTTATTTTTCTTTTTTTTTTTCTTCTTACATACTCTCAGATTTGCAACCTGCATTTTTGGATCACAACCCATTAGTCGAGAAAAAAAATAAAAATACTGAGCAATGCAAAACAGAGGAAATTGAAAGCAAATGCTATATAATCTGAACATACAATAAACCTAAGTTAGACTTGTGCTTGTACATAAAAGGCTACAGGAAAGAAGGACACTTTTTAAAAAAGCGAGGGCGATTCACTCCCAGTCAGTGCCAAACTTCTCAAGCAAGCAGTCTGCTTCCTTTTTTACATACTCCATAGAAAACATCACCATGATGTCATCCATAATTATCGTAAATGACTAAGATGCAACAAATCAGTGTGTCTGCAACATTCTCCCAGCCAGATGCTTAAAGCGTCTTGTTCACAAGGCTAATGGCATGCACACACAAAGCCTCTTTCTTACGCCATAAATAAGAGTCAAGAGCGAGACGAGCCTCACGTCTGCTGTCAAAATTAAAGCAAACAAACTGACATATTTTCCAGCTCACTAAAACCTCTTCAGTCTGACATTTACTTTTTGTCCGTCTTACAGCAACTGGGCATTTTTACCACTGAATGATCAAAAACAATTCAGCGGCATGCATGCTATCTTAAATATGCTTCTAAAACACTTTAAACTGCATTAATGAGAGGAAGTACCAAAATAAGTGTTACAATGCACTGGTAGTCTGTAGAAATATGCAGAGCAGGTGGGTCCCATATAGTGATATTAGTCCTTAAACAATTAGCCTGGAAGGATGGACCACCCCTGTTTTAAGAGCCCTCTTAATTTCCAACAAAGACATAAAAGCTAAGCTGTGCATTAGAGACTAATTAGTGTATTTAGTTCTGAGTTTCTTACATATAACGAAAAGAATGCCTGTACAATAGATTTCACATTTTTTTTTTATGTGGGACCTCACTACAGTAACTCTAAGCAACTACACTTTAACTGTCTTCATTTCCCAGCCAGAAAAGGATGAAGTGAGTCAATGCAAACTGGTAGTGTCTTTTTCTGTCACAGTTTGAGGCGTAAGTTGGTGCTTCAACTAGCAATTATAGTGTCTGTGTTTGAGAGGTCTAGTGCTGAATAGTGCTGACCATTCAAAGGAGCCAATGGTTTTAAAAAGCTGAAAAGAAAGAACTTGAAGAACTTGAAAACTGAAGACCATGATCTTGTGTCTTTACCAAAAAAAGTGTAAACTAGGTCCATCGCAATGTACTGCTTATGAGAAAAGAAGAAGAAGAAACAGTAAACTAACCTAAGTGTTCCTTGAGCTAAATATAAGAAACTTGCATTTAGATCTAATTACATGTTAAATTACCTTTGTGCAAAAGTGACTTTCTGATATTTTCAAATAAGGACAAAACCGTAAGTAATGCAAGTTATGCGCTTGCTGCACTGGGGAAAACACACGCATTAAACATCACACACATCTGAAGAGCCACAATAAACCATATGCTTATGCGATTGTCTGAAGCACTTAATATAAAGCACCATCATGTTTTAGGTAGCTTTGATCTTGCACCTTTCCTGCAGCAGATTGCAGCTTTTGATTTCATTTATAGCAAGAAATTAGTATAGTATTAAATAATTATTGCTTCTGATCATTCGACTGATATGCTGCCTCAGAAGCCTGTCCAAAATCAGTTTAATAATGTACCATTGTGCTCAAACGCTGGGTGTGAAGTCGTTGCCCGTTTGGGCAGAGAGGAAACAAGGACAATATTTGCAAAAATGCAAAAAAAAGATGCAAAAAATCTAAATATTGAGAAAAACACCTTTAAAGCTGTCCAAATGAAGTCCTTAGCAATGCATGTTACTAATCAAAAATAACTTTTCGATATATTTACTGTAGAAAATTTACAAAATATCTTCATGGAACATGATCTTCATTTAATATCCCAATGATTTTTGGCATAAAAAAAAAAATCTATAATTTTGACCCACACAATGTATTTTTGGCTATTGCTACAAATATATCCGTGCTACTTAAGACTGGTTTTGTGGTCCAGGGTCACATATTTTTGATTAAATTCGAGAGCTCTCAGACCCTCCATAGACAGCAACACAACTGCAATGTTCCCAGATACAGAAACGTTGCAAGGACATCTGTAAAATAGTCCATGTGACATCAGGGGTTCAACCATAATTTTAAAATAAAAATATCTTAATTTGTGTTTTGAAGATGAACGAAGGTCTTACGGGTTTGGAACGACACGAGGGTGAGTAATTAATGACAGAATTTTCATTTTTGGGTGAACTAACCCTTTAATAAACACCATCAGTAATTCACTTGTTTAAGAAAACCTCTGTTTTATAAAACCCTGTAGTAAAGAGCACTATTTTAAGACATAATTCTGGTGTCTGGATTGCAGTAACTGCAAGTACAGTATTGTAACTAAATAAATTATGTTACAATTTGTCATACATTCATTGTCAAACAGCCACAGCCAGATG